>CM025852.1:20962814-20998620 GCA_003952965.2 Morella rubra
ACTGGCAGTGATATTTGACTGCCTTCATCAATCCTTTGTTTGTGGTTCTACCGTTTCTGATACGGAATCAGTGGAAAGCAACTGCATGGGGTCTTGGGATTGTGCAAGCAATTCTTGTATAGTGCATTCCATTTTTGGAATGGACATTTTTGAACGAATGAATTGCTACAGTTGTGGCCTGGAGACACGACATTTAAAGTATACTTCCTTCTTTCATAATATAAATGCCAGTGCCCTCCGAACCATGAAGGTATCTTGAAAGTATATTCTTTTTTGTGCAATCATCTTTTTCTGTTAGGTATTTTCAGTGACTCTGACTTCTATATCACCCTTCAGGTTATGTGTCCAGAGAGCTCTTTTGATGAGCTTTTAAATCTTGTAGAGATGAATCATCAGTTAGCTTGTGATCCTGATGTTGGTGGGTGTGGGAAGCTCAACTACATCCATCACATTCTCTCAACTCCACCATATGTTTTCACGACAGGTGATATTACTAGTGTTCGGGAAATTTTTTGCTTCACTACTAGTGCTTTATGTTGAAACTCAGAATCATATGGTGGGTCTTGCAGTTCTAGGTTGGCAGAATACATGTGAGAGTGTTGATGACATAAAAGCAACACTGGAAACCCTTAGCACGGAGATAGATGTCAGTGTCCTTTATCGTGGTTTAGATCCAAAGAGCACGCATAGCCTGGTTTCAGTGGTATGTACACTGTGATGAATCTCAAATCTGGTTTTGATGCATATATATCAGAATTTTTCATGTATTTGTAAGGTAGGAAGATATAGACATTCAATACCAAACACTGCTGCTGGAAATGGTCACAGAGAGAAATGTTTTCCTGAAAATAGCCTATTTTCTAATTAGGGTAGAAGAATTTATTTACTCTGATTGCCTTGCCCTAAAGGATCTTGTGAGAGATATAAGACCGGAGAGAGATCTTGAGGGAACAAGGTAGCTGTACCCTAGTAAGGGCTATAATGGGTCTGGAGGTTGTTTGGTGGATCCTGCTGGCTTGGCAATTGGTTTTGACAGGAGAGAGCTTTGGATGGATGGAGACACTGCCAGACCAGGCTTTGCAAGTTGTGGCCTAGAGGCAATGACGGAGAGCTTTCTTTTTCTTTTGGTCATCGAATGGCAGAAATTTCTTATGAGTAGATTTTGCTGTTTACTGAGGAAAAGATCTTTTGGTGACTGAGGTTTCCAGTAGTGTTGAAGATAGGGAAACTATACTTGGAAATATTATACCCCAAAACAACTGAACCCATAATTTTGGTTTGTTACTCCCCTTAAAAGAAGATGACTTATACTTGTGGTAGGGTACTCATGATCAGAATTATGCGAGTGAAATCAATATAAGTTGTAAAGCCTCTTTTTTTCTATAGGCACAGATTTCCATCATGACCAATACTTCTAATTAGGTAGTTGTTGACACAACAAGTAGCCTTATTGATGAAAAGAACTTGCACCACTCACCCTTCCCCTTCCCTCTCCGCCCGATATGCCTCCAAACAAGAATGTAATTATAGTTTTTGCATGCATGCACGTGTGTCAAATTCTATATCCAAAGTGGTTTTGTTCTGCATATTTGGAACCATAATTTTAAGTTGGTTCGCCAGGACCTTATTGATATGATTCCAATGTCCTATTGTCTCTGATATGTGTTCTATAACTTCTAGGTTTGCTACTATGGGCAACATTATCATTGCTTTGCCTATAGTCATGACCATTCACAGTGGATTATGTATGACGATAAAACTGTCAAGGTAAAATTCACCTTTCTTTGTAAATTTTACATCTGTTCTACCCACTGTACTTTTGTTAATCTGTATACTTGTGTTTAGGTGATTGGTGGTTGGAATGAGGTCCTTGCTGTGTGCGAAAGAGGGCACTTGCAACCTCAGGTTCTTTTCTTTGAAGCTGTAAACTAGTCTTCTTGATGGAACTTGGTCATGTTATTTGCTGCGTCAGAGAGCATTGAGTTTGACGTAGCTTGGCACTCCACTTTTGCATACGGTGAGATGCTTTGTTTATATTGATGCAATGCTGCTAACACCGGCGCATTTCAAACAGTGCAACCTGCAATGTTTGGTTTTAGGAAATGGCAAGAAGTTTTGACATCAAACCAACAGTTACTGTTACATCATCAAGAGTTTTGGAGCAACTGGTCCTAGCAGGGAATGATGATATTTTAAAAGAGGTTTCGTTTTCAACTTAAGGACTTCAGATGATTGAACCGCCTTAAGTGTAGAGATTTTGGTTCTCGCTTCAGAATACTGTTTAGGCATACTTAGGATATCCATCCCTGGAGTTGTCCTTTCATTCCTTAGATCTTGTCAATAAGATGGTTTGGTTGGGGAAAAGCATGTTATTATAAAGGTTGCCGGCTGTTTATGCAATGGGGGAGCATATCATGCTATTTTTACAATCGAATGGAGTGTCAGTTGTTGCCTGGAGCATATAGCGAGTTGTAACAGGCCAAGATCCCAGTTAATTAGATTTAGAAACTCTTCTACATATTTCTCCTTTTTTGTTAAAAATTTTCCCTCAGTTTATAGAGTTTTGTATAGATTACCTCACCTCCTCATGCTTATGTGATTAGTATTATTGGGTAACTTGTTGCTTTTTCTCTTAACTTGTTCTTATTTATGTTATTTATTCGGTGAAATTTTCCTAAGCCTCTACATTGTGTTGTCACTTTCGTCTTTTCTTTATTTTTCCCTTTTCAACTATATGTTTTCTGCTACGTGTAAGATGCAAACAATATGTCGATTTCCTTAGGTTAATAATGTGCAGCCTTGATGTACCTCTAATAAAGACACAAAGGTTTTGATCGCCTATTTACAGTCGTGGCCAAGAAGTGGCTATTAGCTGTACCAACTATGAAAGATGATTCAATAGGTTTTTGTGGGATGCTTGACTCACAAATGGATGTATTGACTATAATGGAGGTTTGAATTAAATTTTAAGGGGACATCATAGTCCGGCAAAAATTAATCAATTCCCCTCGAGTAATCAACTTCCCTCTAGTGGCTGATGTATTGTGGAGTTGGAAGAGGAGGTTTTAGAATCCTTTCGCTAAGGTTATTTGGAGGCTGATTCCACATTGCATCTGGTGGTGTCTTTGGAGGGAGCGAATAGTAGATGTTTTGAAGATTGTTCTTTGTCTTTGGCTAGGTTGCAAGGCATTTTGTTGTCTTATCTTTTCTTTGGATGAACTCGTTGCTTAATTGCCCATTTGTAGATTTTGCTGATTTTCTCAGTTTTCATGCTTGTTTGGAGTAGTGTATTCAGTAAAGTCGTTTGTACTGTTTTCACCATTTTAAAAAAAAAAAAAATCTTTGCCCTTCGTTTAATTTAATTTTTGTTAACCGTCTGTAAAAAGGTGTAAAAGGATTATTTGATATAATTATTTAATAAAAAAAGTGTTAAGAGTTAAAATATATTAGTCGTTCAATCAAATGAAAAATAATTTAAATGTCCTTTTAAGACAAGTACTAAAATATTGAAAAGTTCTTTAAATGATAATATATAAATTAAAAGCAAAGGAAAATATATTTGGTACCTCTCAATTATGGGATAACACTTTGCACCCGTTTTTTAATTTCATGACATTGAGCTCATAAAGTTTTAATCTTTGTCGATTTGCATCTAACTAGCCAATTGATCGTTTACGGTAAATTTATAACGTATGTAAATGATTTTTAGGAAATATATTTTGTTATTATACATGGAAACTTACCGTTATATTTACAATCAATTGACCTTGATTGAAGGAAATGAACGTTATTACAAACTCGAACTTTGACTTCCAACCACAAAATTCGAATATAGAACTAAGATTGATTGTTTGGGAACAAAATTAAATAAATTAGAACTTGAAGGGGACGGATTAATTTTTGACAATAGATATGGTGGATACTGTGGTGTTTTCTTTAAATTTTATAAGTTGGTATATTGGTTGCATTTGTTTGTTTATTTTGTTAAGGTTCAAATTTGATGATATATACGGTGGTTGTGGTGTTAGATAATTTCAAGTATCCGAGTGCAGGGAAAATAAACGGAATTGATAAGAGATAAAAGTCACTTGAAGTAATCGGAACATTATACCCGGGTTTCCTTTAAGCTTGCATTAATTTGGTTTTGGAAAGTCCAAAAAAGCATTAGTGATCGTTGGTGATAATTTAAAGATTGAAAATTGGAACATCTATATTAGCAAAATGAGTGGGTATTGCAAGATAATCGATTTATTCTTGCAAAACTAAAAACCATCTGGACCCGAAAGAGAAAAGAATCATGAAATTCCATATTCTTTTGATAAATAATAAAGTATTATAAAAAATATGTGAGAACAGGACAAAGTCTATACCATGTTAAATAACCTGAAAATACTGAAATCCGAAAAAAAAAGGGACTAACCCAACATAACATTAGCCCATAAGAAAAGAGAATGCAACATATCCCCTTGCAAACGTTCTATCGTCTTAGCTGAATCATCAAAGCACCTAAAATTACGCTCCCTCCATAGACACTATCAAATAAGCCAAAGGGTCCACAAACTTTCTCTTCCAACTCACCAACACATCACCCACCTTCCCAGGCATCACCCAGTTAAAATTCAAAATTCGGAGTACATATGTCCATAATCCTCTTGCGACAGAACAATAAAGCAACAAATGATCAACTTAACTGCAAAACTAAAAACCATCTAGACTCGAAAGAACTGAAGAAAAGAACAATGAAATTCTGTATGTAAAATGACAAGGCGACATGTCTTTCAAATGGAAGGTTATTAGTTCTAATCTTCAATAATAAAAATATCTTGACTTAACTATGGTGAGAGGCTAAGCCTTCCAATGCAATCATACTGAATTAGTTTCATCCAAACTCGATGCACAGAATATCATAGATTATTCCTTGTTATAAAACAAAAAAAAAGTCTCGCCCATCATAAATGACAAGTTTACTATAAAAAATGTCAATACCTAAAAAAAATCTGTTAATATTAGAACATTGTAATTTTTTGCTTGGATTATGTCATTTATGTGATACAATCATTTATGCATATGCATAATGCTTAGTTAGTGGAGTTTAGACTATGGCAGTGGCAGTAATATTTTGTTAGACATTTGTATATTTTTTATTTGGACCTTGTATGAATTATGGTAATTTCATTTAATATTTGGTTTGTATTGTGTGCCAATATTGTATATTGGTCACACACACGTATGGGTAAAAAATAAAAATGGCCATAGAACTAAAATGATCATAATTTAATATGGTTGTAAAGGAACATTTAATATGGCCAACATTTTATTTATTGTTCATATCAATTATCAAGTGACACAATTACTTGCATTTTAGATAAATGTTTATTTTAAATTTTAGATGAATGTTTATTTTATTTTATATTTTATTTATTATTAATTTATGAGGAGTATAACAGAAAAATTTGGCCAAAATGCCTAAAAATCATTTTCGGTCCATTAGGACCCAAATAAAATCTCATAAAAAAAATCCACATATTGAAACTAAAAATTTCTGGTTCCATTTGGTATTTATTGGAATAGAAAAGAAATAAAAAATTGGAATATGTATTAGTACCGAAACGAGCATAGATCATTCTAATTTCGTCTGTTCCGATATCCATCATTACCAATGACCTCGGATTTGTTTGAAATAAGGATGGATACTAAAACGGATAAGTCCATTCCGATTTCGGTACTAATCTAAGTCTAATATTTGATTCCAATTCCATTCTGGTGAATACTTTAACCCTATTTAAAAATAAAAAACAACAAGAAGAGAAAATCTCTTATTCCGAAAAATGCTAAAATTGCGTTCCGTTTCAATTTTGACCGGAATATTGGGCCGGAAAGGGTTTTAAGTTTTGGTTTTGGTTTCAAATTTTGACCGGAATATTGGGCCACCTTATTTGGAAAGGGTTTTAAGTTTTGGTTTTGGTTTCAAATTTTAATTTCAAATTTTGAAGATTAAAATATGTTTTAGAATAAGGATATGTTTAGTTAGTTAAGTTTGGACTCATTTATTTAATTTTGTATTTAACAATAATTTTCTTTTAGTAATCATTATATTTTAAAAAATATTAACACATAAAATTAAAATTAATTACAAAAATTAGGGAAAAATTATAAAATGTGGAGAAAAATAAACATAAAAATATTTACACCAATATAAAAATATTAGAAAATATCAAAATAACAAATAAATATTCATAAAATAATTAAAAAAATTCAAAATTAAGTGAAATTGTATAAAATATTTAAAAGTTCGCAAAACTTATTAATTGCTATAAATTAAAAAATAAATAAAAATATAAGAAAAACATAAAATTTTAGAATATTAAAAAAATTAAAAAAGCATCACCAATAAAATATTATGACTCTCGTAAACTCCGTACAGTTGTCCCTAACGGACACATACTTGGAAAGAAGCATTCACCGATAATCTCGGTTCCCTTTTCAATCTCTACTTTTACTCAGTCTTCTCCCCCATCCAGCAAAATTCGGTCATACGAGAACCGTTCAGAGCAAGATACTACCATTTCAGTTCCAACAGTCTCCTCTCTCCCTTTACCATTTCTTTCACGTTCGTCTTCATTATGACCATTATCTCTTTTATTCCGTTACTCACTTTCTTTCTTTTTTGTTTCAAACTTTTTACCATTTCTTTCTCGTTCTTCTTTACCATTTACCATGACCATCCTTTTCTCCTCCCCCTCTTCCTTCACGATCTTCAAACTTTGCTTCTTGTGTTTGCAATAAGAAGGTATCATATTGACTTGCACCATAAGGTGGTGTAAACATGACCCTTAAGGGTGGTACAAGCCAGGCATGCGCTGCATGCAAGTATCAAAGGAGAAGGTGCTCAGCCGAGTGCGCACTTGCACCTTACTTCCCTCCCGAACAACCAAAGCTATTCCAAAATGCTCACAAATTATTTGGTGTGCGCAACATCTTGAAGATACTCGAGAAATTGGAGCCTAGTCAAAAGACTGAGGCAATGAGGTCTATCATCTACCAAGCTAATATTCGTGACAAGTATCCGGTATATGGGTGTTGGGGCATAACATGTCAACTACAATATCAAATCCTGCAGGCAGAGGAAGAGCTTCAAGCTGTCCAGGCACAGCTTGAGGTGTACCACCAGCATCAGATTTCCTCTGTGCCGAATGATGTGACTTCGCAATTAGAATTAGGCATGGCCCCGCCAAGCAATGACCTTCCACTTTTCAATCATACTCCACAGCCTTACAATGCCGTGCCTGCTTTGCCTGTAACACAACAGCACTCTTATTCAAATGGCAGCAAATCCGGTTACAACTCTGCTTCTATGAACATGAAGGATAATGTGGCAAACCCTTTCTGGGTTCAGCATCCTTATGC
Source organism: Morella rubra (assembly GCA_003952965.2). NCBI lineage: Eukaryota > Viridiplantae > Streptophyta > Magnoliopsida > Fagales > Myricaceae > Morella > Morella rubra. Next base: position 20,970,222 of record CM025852.1, read on the forward strand.
CAATAACAACAATATCTGCAATAACTCAATGGCAATTCAGTCTCAGTTGGTCGTCTCGCAACCACTGGCTATCCAACAAGAAGAAGTTCAAGACTATGATGAGATGCACCCATTCTTTGATACCATCGATGACAGACAATCATATATTGATTCCAAAGAGGCTTATGAGTCAAGGTACATTTACCACTTTGGATGCATTAACCTGTTTAAAACACTTGAAACAATTGTGATTCAGCCAAGTGAAATAGAGGAATACTATTTTCAACCTGATAATTTCACTTAATCTGCAGCTCGGAAGAATCGTTGAAAGATACAACCCAGTCCAGTGAGCATGTTGCAGAGAATGAATTGAAGACCGCTGCTGCATGCTTCAGTCTTACCAGTGTCAACTGATCAGATGACGCTAAGAGCATTCTTTTTTTCCTGTTTCATAGAGTAAATTCCACAATTTTGAGATTCTTTTATTTTTTCTCTTAGTCCCTCTATGAATAAATTTTTAACATTGCACAGACTATACAATCAATTACTTGCTATATTCCTATTCCTAAATAAATTGGTAGGTTGTTGAGTGCGAATGTTTATCTAACTTAACAGATTAATGGGGAGGCACTGATGGTCACCACATTTCATGTACATCTACATCGATAAAAGTCTCACAATTGTATAACTATTGATCTATATTTTTCACTTCTACCTGAGAAAAAGGGGTTAAATAAAAACTCAATGAAATTTCCTCCAAGACTTTACAGTTTAAATTTTTGGCATTTGACTAGCCTCACACCCAGACACCCCAATCAGAGCAGGAGAGAGCAATTCTGTCAATACCAATTATGGTGTCAGCTGCAGCTTTGTTTCATATTAATTAACGGATCACATATAACTAATATTGTAGGGAGCTGATCTGCTGCCAAGGCAGCTACCAAAGTAACCAAAGTCTTTTGCGCACCTATGTGGCAGCTTATGTAAATGCATATGCCGCCTCTACTGTCTAAAACTCCTGAACCTGTACTGGATTGTTCTTTTAGGGTTACAGAACTCATCTTCATAAGCTACAGAGATAAGACGACAAGAACATAGCTTGAATCCTACCAACATCTAGAAGTAGTAGGGGCTTCATAGCTACTTTCATTCTAAAGGAAACCGAAGAACCAACCTTTAGTCAATAGGAGCCCTACTTCCCTCTTTGCGACCTCATCACTTCAATTCAAGCGCAAACCAATTTCTTTCTTAGTCACCGGGCGGAGCGCACCTTTGGTCTTCAATAGGGCAAGCTGTTTGATAGTGACTTCTTTCGTTCCCATATACAGATGAATGACTACTCAGATTACATGATTGACCACAATGGTAAAGAAGGAAACAAAAATCTAGAGTGTATATGATAAGGATATATTTACATATTTTCTGCTTGCTTACTATTTCGTACAAAGCAGGTGATGAACCCTGGAATACCAGAAGCCAAGTATATGTAGAAAAAGGATACCATCTTTCTTGATTGCCCTTGCTTGTTGTAAACTACTTCAGAATGAATCTCACAACTCATACAAACTAAAAAATTTAGGAAGCAGCGAGAAGGAAAAGGGGTCACATATTCCAATAAACTCGGTTACTCGAGGACAACAAATGAAATTTTTGAAGTTCTTTTCAGAGTGCATTTGCCCAATCCTAAGGGGTCATATATAGATTACTCATACAAGCTCATTTTTCTATACAAAGTAGCTTGATGAAGGAACTATTCCCCCTAACCGAAAGAAAATCACAGAGGCCTAGTATTGTATGAACCACAAAAAGAGCATTTGTGGTAAAGCCAATGGAAGGGTGCGGCTCCTCTCTTCTCACAATCATTGCAAAGTATGACCTGCAATCCCTCTCACAATCAATCACTGGAAAAAAATTAACATATAGAAGGTGAGATGTGAGGACTAAAAACGCAATGATGAACCTGAGTTCGTCCAGCATATTCATCTGGAATTTTCTCTTCTGCTAACATTGCATCTAACATCCTAAAATATACCTGCAAGACATTCATAATTTAGGAGCTTCAAGAAAATACCAATTGGAGACAGTCAACTCATTAACTTGAGAATCAGGTCACTTCTTACGGCTTCATCTAGACAACCATAGAGAACAAATGATTCACAGACAAAAGCAACGACAAAAATTCGATTCCGCCACTTTAACAGCTTTAGCTCAAAACAAAGTTGTTATATTAGAGTGAATTCCAATTATGTGAACTTAAAAGATTACTTTAAATTTTCATTTTAAGAAAATTTTCCTTACTAAGTTAAGAATTCAACATGTTGAAATGAAGATCTCTATTAATTGTTTATCAAAAAAAATTTCCTCTCTGCAAATGCTGAAGTTAGAGTAGTACATATATACAAGAGCATGAAAGCAGCAGAGATGATAGGATAGGAAAATGTCTAGTCACCTGCATGTCCCCAAGTGACTTGCTACAGATTGGGCATGTATAGTGGATACAGGTATAGTCCTAGCAAAAGCAACATCAGCACCAGTAAAGTTGCCTGAATATTTTCCAAGTGCAGAAAAATGTGAAGAACTTTGAGCGGAAAAATACCTGAAAACATGTTGAGTGCATTAAATGACCACATGGAAGGGCTTTTACTGGAGAACTGGATGTGAAGATGTATTCATGGCATATTGGGCAGTTATCCTCCAAACATTTCTCCCTACATATGTGAGCTGAAAGAGAGCGTGACATACAAGCATTGCAATTCATGCAGTGAAAATAGTCAATTCCCAATCCCTTCCCAAGTCGGCACAGGTTACAGTAAGGGCAGTGATAGATTTCTCTGTAAAACAACTCCTTAATCAGAAACTTCAGAAGTTTAGACAGCTGAGATAAATATATCCAGATAGGTGATATAAGGCAAAATTTTTAACAGTATTTCAAAATCACAGCTATTTTGAGGAACCCATTAACTAGAACATACTCAAAAATAATTATTAAAAACTAAGGATACAAACAATGCATTGCAGACTTATAGGACCACTGTGGTAGTTAAATGATCGGACTAAAACATCCTTGATATGATGAAACATGGCATCAAATGTTTGCTTTCAAGTTATATTCTATAATTATGCACAGGATTAAGATCTTATGCAGTCCCACTTGTTGCCATCAGCTGTAAACAGTTGTGCACATGAGATCTCTAAGTTTGTGGATTTCCAGCAGTATAAGTATTATTTTAATTTACCATGCCGCAATGCAGAACAATAAGAACTCTTGCAAAATGTCAGTTTGTGACACGTGCGATCTTGAATATAGAAGTTGAGAAAACTCTAAAGTCACACTACTTGAGTGGTTGCAACACAATCCGAAATGTTGAAATCCTTTACAAAGTTAATCCAATACACCGATGCCTTACCAGCTATGAAGCAACAAGAGAGTTATTGGTCTCTTCACAAAACATTTTGGGTGTGACTACTTTGGCCACAGCCTATTGGACTTAACAAATAATGATCATCACTGAATTAGTTTATGTCCCTATCGATGGGCTAATAAGAAACAAACTGTTTTGTCTAATAAAATAGTCATTAATTGGTAGCCAAGGGCCTCTCATAGATATTAACTGGTAAGGCCTCGCCATCTAAACTTGCCAATGTCCATGCTATTAAAGGGCATCATAAAGAGAGGAAAACAAAACAAGCTTTGGTATTGGCAAAAAATTATCGATAATTCCCTTGCCAAGTACCTCTACACTTGTAAATTAAGGTGTCATTTAGTGTCAGTAAGTCCCGATGGTGCTTGGGCTAATCATTACAACCCCCCTCAAACTTCTTTTGAGAAATTAGTAGTTTGCATGAAAGATACTAACAAAGAAAGACTAAATAATCCTTTTCTCAAAAGGCAACCTTTTTTGGTCTTTTTCTTTTGTTTCTATTTATATTAAAGAGGTGAAGCAACAGCAAAAGCAGAATTTCATTGCACAAAATCAAGATTCTGAAAAAGGTCAATTGTGCTACATCACCTTCCATCATCAAATAGCTTGCAGATCTTGCAATAATATCTTGCCATGGAAAAATTGTCACAGGAAACAGTGGAGCATGTGGGACCAATCGGCTGAATTTTCAAGCACTTCATGCACATCATCTTTGTAATAGATTTCCTGTGTACATGACAGAAACAATGGCAAACATGCTGAAAAGGATTGAAAACCATGGAAATTTAGTGTGAAAGCAGAAAATGTAGCTCACATTGTCCACACCTATCCAACGTATGGTCAGCCACCTCATCATGGCAACGGATGCATGCATAAAGCTGGTTGCAACAGGAAGCAAAAAGCTTACAATTCCTCTTGTAGTGTTTGCAACCAAAGGTTAATTTGAGATGGTCCTGATAAGATGGATACCGACCAGGAATACCTTCCTTATTACTTGAGACTGAATGGGATATTTGTTGTCTAACAATCCAACGGCTGATACAAGATGGACAACACTGTCAAATAACATAAGTTTGCACTAGCAATATAGAAAAAATTAAAGCAAAAATAATTCAGGTCTCTGAGCAGGATGTCAGCAAACAGCATATAGGCCTAATATTCAAAGGATGTAGAAGGGAACCACTGCCCTGACAGAATTTGAATATATTGCCAACTTCAGGTTCATACAAGTGGTTGACTTTTTCTGTAAAATATCCTATGTGCCATAACATCAGATGTGACGGTACACGCACTTACTACACTTGCAGACTATCTTGCCAGTATCCTTAGTGAAGGGCTTTACAGTCTACTCCAAAAAGGGGAAGAAGAGGAGGTTTAATAAGGGAAGAAACGCATAATACCAACCCCATTAGCAGATTCTGGATTATATATGATTTTTTCTGCAGATCCAGGGAAGAATCACGGGAAACTCTTCTTATCGCAGCCTCCAGATCTTCCTGACTCATTGTCAGCAGGCGTTCACCAGGCCAAGAGCTCTCACATAGTTGAAAAATTTGAGAAGATTTATCAATCTGATCTTTGATGGCTACTGCTTCACTGCATCTCTTCTTGTCACAGTTAGTTAAAAGTTTTGCACATTCTGAACAGTCATTACTATGCTGATCTCCATTGAGGACCTTTTCTTTATCACCCACATTTTGGTTTCGAAATGGCTCAATATTTGCAACAACCTGATCTCTTTTACTGCATTTTTCTAAAAAGATATCTTCCTTTTGTTCATTAAGCACTTCTTGGGACAGATATCTTGAAATAACATCTAGTGGATCAGTTGTCCTTGAAGGTGAGATACTTGATTCCTCTGCCAACTTTGCCGTGTCATATCCTTCCCACCATTCCCTTAACCACTCATCAAACATTGTATTTTTTGTCACCTTGCACCATGAAGACATCATGGCATGCCCTTCTTCAGCTGTTAAAGACTCCATCAGCCAAGGTATCATATCTTGCAATACTTCAGCTCCTGTTCTTCCAAACATGCGTCCTATGATCTTTTCTTGCTCTTCAATGGAGAAGCTTTCTCTAAATAAGGGCCAAATTTCAACTTCTTCTCGGTAAATATGGTTGGAGAGCAATTTATGCATTGAGTTGCACATGTTGTGCAGCTTCCCACACAATTTATGATGCTTCACCATTCTCTCATCCTGCACTGTTGACTCAGCACAAGAAACTGAAACTTGCAACTCATAGATTTTATCTAAAATGAGTGATATCCGACTGAAGTGTTGAACTTCCAGTTTGTGGTCAATGGTATAGGAGTGGCTTATGTTTTGAAGTTTTCCCTTTGCCTCCAAAGCTGGAAAAGCTACCTTATCCTCTGCATCACTATGGATCTGATATAGAACACGTATGAGATTGAAACGTCGACAGAAATCCATAAGAAGGCCTAGATCTTCAGCCAATTCAGCTGACTTTAAGACAAGGTACTCCAAATCTTTCCTGAGAGCCTTGTGGAAGAAAAAGATGATGTCCACTGGTTTTGGTTCATTTACAACAACAGAACTTGAAGAACTATTATCACCAGGAAACTTGGGAAAAAGATGCACAGGCTTTATTGTTCTGGGGAAAAATACGTGCAGATTGATTCCATTGGAGTATGATGTCTCATACTTCTTAGCATTGTGGGGGTTTGAAGATGAAGAAAGACAGTTCTTGCCCTTGTCAGCAAAGACTGGTTCCGTTGACCTACAATTAGATCCTTCGGGAAGTTGCATGTCTAAGTGTAAGGAAGAAGATCCAGAAGCTTCCTTGATTTGCTCGGATTGGAAAGAGCACCTGCTCTTGAAAACTTTCAGCAAATCCTCTCTTAATTTTTCAACAGAGATCTTTCCTGAGTAGCCAGTTTGAAACCAGCTATGTAAGAGGGATGCAAATGATTTATTTACAAAAGAATATCCCTGCTTTATACTGTGAAGAATAGACCTGGATTCATCCTCTGATAAGTGAACTGAAAACCAAGTAATTGCACACTTCAACAACCCAAGTGGCATTGTATTAAGGCTCATGTACAGAAGTTGTTGCTGAATTTCGTGGCTGCACTTCTTCCTAATAGTGGGAAATACCTGTTATAAACTGGAAGAAGGGTCAAATGATGACAATATGGAAACATTTTGTAAATAACATATTTGATGACAGGTAATGTCTGTGTGTGTACTTACAAAAAAAAAAAACTGTGTGTGTGTAACTACTCCATATTAGCAGTAAAGGTTGATTTTTTCCCCTTCTCTTGTTAATGTCTACAAGAAGGTTACCTCCATTTCTTGAAAGGCAAACTGTTTGCTGACTTCCAACACAAAAGCCTCAAGTTCCCTGCAAATATTTTTGAGAAACTTGCCCAAAGGTATGCCATTTTGAGCGTTATGTTGTAGCAGACACAATAGACTTTCAACATGACTCCCACTGGGGAATCGTTCATTAGAGGGAGAAAGGAAGTCATTGGCAAGTTGATTTAGCAGAGGGTAAAACAATTTCCTCAACGCATTGCTGTACATCAGAAAGTCAGTCGTTCATTAAAAATTATGCCAGGTGAAGAATAAAATAATTATGTGAGAAACAAAGAAAAAGATTTTCATGGTGCGGTTTTAAGGAAGTGCTTCACCAAGCATACCTGTAGAAGCTAAGGACATCAACCAGGAATTTCAGCTGGATAACTACAGAATCCAAATTCGAAAAACAGCTTGAGCTTCTTATTTCATATAGCTCTTCCAGAATTCCTTTCAAATCTTTCATGATGACACCATGCCAAAGACTAAGACAATCAATTGGCTTGTGTCCAACATCTGTTTGGATACAACATGCTTTTATCCAATTCCAATTCTCTCTAAAGGGCCTCTTAGTTGAATACAACTCAAGTATCCTTCTCATGTCTGCAGATCCACCAGGATTTTGCATCCCTTTTCCAGCAGTAGTATAGGCACCAGAAGAGACTTGATTACGGCAACCAAGCCAAGAACACACCACCTTCACAAACATATTTGAAGCAGTCATAATCAAGAAGGTGATCCAAATCACCATGAGAATTATGCTGACAATCTACCTCTTGAAATGATTTTTCTAGGGGTATAATTTTTTGTACAGAATGAATCACATCTGCTTGTTCCCCTGGAGAAAGAAAGGACATCATCCATGGCAAGAATTGCTCCATCAGCATTACTGGAACACTACATATGAACTGCCACACAAGTGAACTCTGTTCTTGGAAAGATAATTGCTGCATCAACAGTGGAAAAACCTGTACCATGCAAATTGACAGTTCAGTCATCTTATATACTGCAATGCTACTTACAAAGGATAACAGTACGAAATAACCAGATTCCACATTTACTCAAAATAAATGCTTGGAGATGCAATCTTAACATAACATAAATGAATAATGTTTCAAATTTGTGTTGAATTAAATACATCAGATACCGGAGTTAATTACAGGATTAGTATTCTATTTTAACAATGATGTGTGAGGCCTTGATGGCAACGGCTGCTTATTGCCTGCTGACTAGACAATGAGGCTGACAGCAACAACTGGCATGATTCACCAAGCAATCCTTCAGATCGCCTAAAGATTTCTTGATTCTAGTGTTGCATGCAACATTTTATGCCACTTTACCCCAAAAGTGAGCACACGGCTGGAGAGAATGAATCATGAAGTGGAGGTTTCAAGTTTGGTTCTTCCCCTCCTCATTCTGGTGGGACCACTCACTTACTAGACAAGGAAGAATAAAGGCTGCTTCAATATATTCACCCATCCAAAAGTCACTGCTACACTATAACTTGAATCCGCTTGATAGATCATATGCAGAACCTAGCGAACCATGAACAGTTGGAAGTTATCAAGAAGATCAGGTAAACAAATTGATCATGGTACAAGAAATGAAACATGCCCTTTCACTAGATGAGTGAAGAGATTGTGATAGAAAGATTGATCAGCCATGCAACAGGGGCGGGAAAGTTTGTACAAACTTGAAGGTTATTAAAGTAGGTCCTTCATACAACCATCATAGGAACTAAAACAAATGGTGATCAAGTGAGGACAATAGACTTTGGAAGCCATCAAAAATATTCTTTACTAAGCACAAGACACAAAGCAGCAAACTAATATTTTGGAGCAGCATTTCAGTGATGAAGCAATTGCTACCTGTTGTTCTTCTTTCAACATATGCTGGCAAATGGAGTTTTGAATGGTGCTGATGCAACAAATGAGTTCTTGAAACATAATGGAAACATTATTCTTTTCCTCTAATAAAACATCCAAGCAAGGAAAAACGGAATCGAAGAGGTCATCAAAGCTTTCATGCTCGAGTGAATACGTGCATGCCACGTTTTTAACATGGACATCTAGTACAAGAAAGAGAACCTGCAAGAAAATATCATTCTTACACTTGGAACCATAGACATGTCAAAGAGAACAAAATGAAAGAAGATTACTATTTTAAGTGGATATTATAGAAAGACTTGCAATATCATTAAAAGACCACCATCCACACTTGCTTGTCTTTGGGAATGGAGAGAGAGTGAGCTATGGGTGTGTTTGGGTTTCAGTGATCCTCTTACTTGCTAATAGAACTTTCCCTTCACCGCCTGAGACTGAAGCACATAAAAATCTTTGTGTTTCCTTGGTGATAGTTTGGTTCTATTTTCACTATTTCTGCTTTGCACAAAGCCTCCAACAGTTGAACAAGCTAATATGTAGGGGGCAAATTTCCTTAAACACAAAGCAAGCTCCAATCATTTGGATGCATAAGTTTGAAACACAAACTAAGGGGTTGATAGTAAGGTTGGAGATAAGATATCAACACCCCAAAATGAAATCTGTCTTTATTAATGAAGAGGCAGGATATTTTGATAGCTTAAAATACACTTATATTTGATCAAACTGCAAATATATCTGCCTTTCCTAATCTACATTTTACTCAATTAGACAGACATATGTAAGCTATCTAATTGTTAAACAAAAGCAAATCGAGCTCTCAGAATGTCCTAGGCAAAATGCCAGAAATTCGCATTTCAACCTCTAACTGAAAGCAGATTCTAAGCCTCTAAGCTATGACTATGATTATACTAATCGATGCAACGTATCATATTTGGAAAGCTCACAGGATGCACAAATGCGAACTCTGGTGTTTTAAAATTACAAAAATTACACCTTTCGAGGTTCCTTGAATTTTTAAAAGCTCGAGAACACAAAAACTGCCAATAACGACCATTAAGAAAATAATTCTCAAACCTTTGGAACTTATAGGTAAGTTCTTAATTTCCTGATTTGGAGTTTGTCTAGAGGGTTTATTAAGTTGGTCGAATTTTGGGATTCAGTGAACCCTTAGATTTGTATTCGAGTAACAGAACCTTTAAATTTTTTTGAAAATAGCAGTTCATTCGAAAATTCTAACTTTTCGACAACAGAAACTATACTTATGCTGGAACACTTGATTTAAAATTTTATCTAAACTTTTAAAAGATTTTAGATTTGTGCAAAATCTTGGTGTTACAGTCTGCGACCAGACCTATGTTCATATTCACCGCCCAAGTTTCAGTAGAGATCTGAAAAATGAATTATTACAGTTCATAAATGAGAAACTATAATCTTTTATTCAAAGTATCACACAGCTAAATATAAATATAAAGAAGCTCTAAAACCGCAAATTAGGGCTTCAGTTATGAGAACCTTGATAATAATTGTCAATTCACTTTCTTTTCCATTTTCCTTTCTCCAACAAAAAAAAAAAAAAAAAAACAAACAAATTTGCTTTCGGACTTTCCCGAAAAGCCAACTTCAGGATATTTGGGAGCCAAAATGTTGGGCTCCAAAAATTTTGGCCCGATAAAATTACACTCTAAAATTCTATTTCTCCCTGTCGAATCATTAATTTTCAATCCAAATAAATATAAAAAATTTATTCAAATCATCTATCTTCACTCCTTTACCAACTCCAACACTCCAACGTTGACAAAAATGTTACTTGTACAGACTCCATGCCAGTTTGACGCCGATTAATTAAATTAGGAGCATTTCCGCGCAGAGTTCGCAACGAGCTTCTGACACCGAGTCTCTAGTATCTAAGAGTATATACATTTTTATCCCTACTTTTCGAAGTTTAAAAATTTTCTTCTTTTACTTCATGTTCTCAGCGACCAAACAAGATTGTTGTAAACCGAGAAATAAAACACCCACCTCATCTTCCGCGGCACAGTGAAACTTACAAACAAGTTTCAAAAACTCGAATCTCCATCGGAGCTCGAGTACCAGCTTGCGGCCATGGGACCCACTCTCCGGCGGCGCCCCCACCGCCAGGCGGCGCAGCGCAGCGAGCTCCGACCGTATAGCCCTGTGAAAGCAGACGAAGAAGAGAATCGGCGCCTCGGCGAGCGGAACAGCGGCCACCGTCTCTGCCACGGGAAAAACGGTGTCGTCATCGTCGGCGGCCATCCGAAAATAGAGGAGTGCCCCCACCACCTGAAACACCCACCATGAAAGGCAAGAGAGGATTGGGGAAGTTCTTGCATAGAGCAGGAGAGGATGGATATAAGCCCCAAAATCTAAATTCTATCCCCTCTCTCTCTCTCTCTTGGTCTCTTGGGAGCTGGAAGCTCTTTTTTTAAATTTTTTTGATTGATTGATTGATATTCTGCAATTAAATTTTGTGTATACTTCTGTGCCGGAAGACGATGGAGACCTTGTGCCCAACTGCTGGGAAAGACGGTACGTTGTTTCTTTACAGTTGACATTGGCGAGTTCAATCGCGTTACTGGAGCGTGGACGGACGCTTTAACCCATGCGCCTTGGTGGCCGATGTCTAGTTTATAGGCGATTTTCGGCCATTTTTGAACACACAGAAATTCACAATTTAGCGTGTAAAATTTTAAAAAAAATTCAACCAAAATTCTAACATTTTTTATACAAAAGACTCGTACTTTTTCACCAAATTTTATATTTTTTTATTAAAAAATTTCATCTAATCATGCAAATTGAAAACTATTCTGAATTCTATAGTGTGTATTTTGTCTTTAGCTTATTAAGAAAATCCTACCGAAACCTTTCCGACTTCTTTTTGAATTCTTAAATTGTATCGATATTTACTAATGTTCTAAAAAAACACCTTCGCAGAGACCTTCTTGGCTTCTTCTTCTAAATTCTGAAATTGTATATAATTACTAACTTACTGACTGTTTGAGTATCAAAATTAGTGAAAAAATAAAAATAATTTATAAGACTCAATAAAAAAGTGAAGATATTGAATATTTAAATAAATATTATAGTAAAAATAATGATCAGAGAGATTATTTTGTAGTTTTTTAATGAAACCAAAATTTTAGAGTGTCCAAAATTTTGACACTCAAATACTAGTAGATACTTCTTGACTTCTCTTTTTGACTTCTTAAATAATACTTATTATAGTAAAACAGAGTTTAATCCAGCATATATTAAACTTTAAAATTAGGATTTATATATTTATCTCTTTCATCATGCAGTTTAAGTTGAAATTATGTGAAAGTGATTCCGATAACTTGAACATCTTTTGATATCAACAAATTATAGTCTATTTCTTACGGAATACTATGCATATAGTATTGTTTTGTTTTCCTTACAAAGCCCGACTTTGCATGTCACAAATTTTTTTAAAGAATTTTTCACTTATTTCAATACCTTTTACAAGGGATCAAGTTCTATACAATTCTCTATTTGAATTGCATAGTAAAATTTGGAGAGAGATAGACATAACAAGTGCACCCTATACCATTTTAAGTTGCTCATATTTGTTCGGCTAAATATTCCCACCAGTTCCTAGGGTGTAAGCTTTTTCCCGATTGGTCCTTAAGGTACATTTTTTCTTACAGGTATCCCTGGGATTTGGACCTAATATCACTTTTATCCTGACATCAATTTATTTAACGGTTAAGTACATGTGGATAACGTCGCACAAGTGTAAATGGACAACTTGTTAAAAACAAATTATAATTAATTAATCAGATGCCCACGTGTAAAATCATGGACTCACACGGTCCAAAATTCTCAAAAACTCTAAAATCCCCAAAGATCCTAACAATTCGCCGACCCCTAACAATTCCCCAAAAACCCCTCCACATAATCTCGCTCAACATCCTCCTCAGCATGTATCCCTTCAACACCGAAACCGAATACTCGTGGAGCTTGGTAGGTTTCGGAGGGGACCCTGCATGCTTCATTGGGATGGGTTTGGGACCAAGGAAAATTGAGGGTGCTAATATCATGTTACTGATTATGTGGGTGTTTTTGATGGTGAAATTGTTGGTTTTGGAGCTGGATGGTGGATCTGAGATAATGTTAGCTGGTTTAGCCCAAGTGTACCCAGTTGCGGAAAACCAATTTGGTTTTGGTTCAAGAACTTGTCTGAAACACGTGGGTCATCAAGGGGGAGCAACCATTTGAGTAGAAATTAGACTGGGTTAGGACTGAGGGAGAGAATGAGAGGTGGTAGTTGAAATTAGAAGGAGAGGTGAGCTAGGATAAGGGAGAGGTGAGAGAAGGTGATGAAGAAGAAGGGCTAGTTAAGGGGAAACTGGTGGTTGTTGCCAAGGCAGCACCTTTCATAAAAGGTTCAAGTGCTTCCGTCAGCTCACCTCCAAAAAGGTCTGATTGAAGAGGAGGTCTACTGCTGTAGAAATCCATAGCACTTGCCATGTTCGGGAAGTTAGGGTTCGGCGAATTGTTAAGGTCTTTGGAGTTCTTGGAGATTTTGGACCGTGTGAATCCATGATTTTACATGTGGGCGCCTGATTAAATAATTATAATTTATTTTTAACGAATTTTTCATTTTCACGTGTGCGACGTTATCTACGTGGGCTTAACCGTTAAATAAATTGACTTGAGGATGGAAGTGAAATTAGGTCCAAATCCTAGGGAAAAATTTACCGTAAGAACCAATCGGGAAAAAGCTTAAACCCCAAAAACTGGTGGAAATATTTAACCTATTTGTCCATATAAAAGTTTTGGGCAGCATGAATCTTACAATAATTCTACTATACAATTAAGGCAGGGAAATCATTCCGATCATCTGTAATTCAGGTAGCATGGGCTCTACAAGAATTCTACTATGTAATTCGGACAGAGAATTACAGATGATTGGGATGATTTTCTTGCCCAAATTACATAGTAGAATTTGAAAAAAAATATACCGTTGTAGGGCTTAGTTTTTTGAATGGAATAGGTTAATAGACGAGACACCAAAGGATCCCAGGAAATGACTGATAGGCACGCGCGAAAGAAGGGCTTGGGTTTAGTAGTCTCTTATCCCAATTGTTTAAATTTCCCGCGCTCGGAACGGGTCAGTTGTCGGATTATCTCAATAAACTTTTGAGTTAGAAAACGAATATTATAAAATGCAGCGGGTCAGCAGTCGGTAAGTGCCGGGCCGAAGGGTATAACTTATTTTTTGTTTTTGTTTTTTTTGATCGAAGAAGGCTTAGTTCATGCCGTACTGACGTCATCCTTGCGTGAGCTTCGCAAGCTCAAGTGTACATGCTCCCGTGCGTGTCCACCTCGGGAACACGCGTGTTCTCCAGGCTTGGCCACGTTGGCTCCCTGCCAAGTCCGCATGGCTTTCCTCTTCTACCACATGAGTCAGCATTTTCATAAATTACGAAACAATAAACATCTAAGTTGCGTAGAAAAAAAAAGAAAAATCTAGTTGTGAAAGTGATGCGCTACCGTTTTGAGAGTTTGCAGCTTTTGGAGCTTTTTTGGTTTTTTTTTCCGTTTATGATATATACTTCTAATAATACATTTAATTCATAGTTTATGCATCGCTAAATTTGCCATAAGAGCCCTTGTGCCATCATGTGTTTATTGTCGTTGTTCTTGGCTAATCAGAATTTATGATAAGATGCTTAATCTAATATTATATTAATTAATATACTAATATAAAATGATTATAATATAAATAATTCCTAATTATCAGGTTAGAATCGATCTAAATCAACTCATTACGTATACAAATGGATCGCTTTCTACTTTAGGAACAAGTATAAAGAAATATTTTAGATAAATTTATAAAATAATTATTTTTATATTATAATTATAAGTGTAAACGACGGCCTCTAAAATGCCAAAAACACCCCCAATAGTTGGGCTTGGGCCTTAGGGAACATTCTGTTAACTTGGGGCCCAATGTTCTTAGAATTAAGTCTGGAGACATGGGCTCGATCAAGTAGTATCTCATCTCGTAACCAAGAAAAAGTTCGTAAAAAGTCCATGATTTTATGGGCCTGGGCCAAACTAATAAGTTGAAATTTTGCCTGACAAAATTTTTTTTTCCGGGAATATTATTTAAAATACATCTAACTAAATATTAAAATCCCTACTCAAGTTTTCAATATTTTTATTCCGACTTTACAATAATCTGTTTAAAAAAGTAATCAATATATATGATATATAATTAAATCGCTACAATAATCATATATATATATAATATATATTGGCTCACGTTCTTGATCTTTACAACATCCTCATCTCCCCCCATGTGAGACCATGTCGGCAGTTTAATTTGTTGTTGGAAAAACACAACGTGCAACTCAGCAGCTGCCCTCTCTTCTCACCTAACTATCTACGTACGCCTGAAAACTGTCGAGTCCACAAGTCTAGGTAATTAATGTAGCCACAGATTTCGAGAGAGATTAATTTGTAATTTTTTTAATTAGATTCAAAATTTTAAGTAGCAATCAAACACCACCCTAATCCTCGGTTACTTTTGGAAACTCTTAAAAAAGAGAAAAACAACAGCAAAAGAAGAAATATATTTACGATATATATACGTTGTAACTAACTTTTGAAGACTAACGGATAGTTGCCTATAAAGAAATGAACACTAACGGAGACTCCATAGCTTATTATACAGTGAACACGAAGAGGCAGAGGCAGGCACAAGAGAGAGATCGATGGAGAGGATCATGAACACCAGATGGATAGCCACCGTGGCCAGCATATGGATCCAGTGCAGCTGCGGTGCATCCTACACCTTCAGCATCTACTCCTCCGTGCTAAAATCCAGCCAGGGTTATGACCAATCCACGCTCGACACCGTGTCCGTCTTCAAGGATATCGGCGCCAACGCCGGGGTCCTCTCCGGCCTCCTCTACACCTTCGTCACGCTCAAAAAGGGAGGTCTCCGTGGGCCATGGGTGGTCCACATGGCGGGGGCCATCCAGTACTTCCTGGGCTATTTTTTGATCTGGGCCTCCGTCGTTGGATTGATCTACCGGCCTCCGGTGCCGTTGATGTGCCTCTTCATGTTTCTGGCGGCTCATGCTCAGACTTTTTTAAACACCACCAATGCAGTTTCTGGCTTACAGAACTTTCCTGATTACGGTGGCACAATCGTGGGCATCATGAAGGTACGTACACGTCAGTACTTCTGTTTGATCTGGGTTCCCAGAGCCGAACATATACAGTAGGTATATATAGTGATTGTTCTGCGTTTAATCAGGGACCCAACCCATTCTTAAGTTTCTTGTGTTCTATTGGTATCTTCTACAACGCCTGTTCAAAGCGTACACTGTAAGGCTTAGCCCATCCCATACATTGTGCCAAAGTCGAATAAAAATCAGTCATTTTCAGGGGAGAAATCGGATAATTACTTAAACATATGCCATCTTTGTTTTCAGCTCCTCTACCATCTGTTTGTACCCATTGACTAAGAGGGTGTTCGGTTAGGGAGTTTTTTGAGAATTTTTAGGTGATGTTAACTTTATTGGTATGCGTGTTTTAGTTATTTTTATGTAGTGTTAAGAATGATGTTTGATTGTAGAATATTTTGTATTATGAGAATTCAAAAAAATCCCGAGGATTTTTGTATACCGAACGTGCTCTTAGTTTACTAGCCAACTTGTGAGCCATTTGGCATACAAAAATATTGCATTTCATATCACGTTTAGGATCACGTTTAGAATTTATAATGACATAAATTTCATCTAGCTGAGATGATTTGTACTGCCTAACTGTTGGCATGGACTCAATATGCAACTTCTAGTACTTTCCCTCTGAAGGTTGTCATAATTCTATATCTTGTTTCATGAACAGGGCTTTCTTGGTCTCAGTGGAGCAATACTAATCCAGGTGTACGACACCTTCTTCGAGGGAAAGCCAAGCACTTTCATACTGATGCTTGCTCTGTTGCCTACATCCGTCTCTCTTATACTTATGTCTTTTGTGAGAATTTATGAAGCAACCACCGGTGACGACAAGAAGCAGTTAAATCGTTTCTCTGCAGTTGCGCTAATCATTGCCGGTTATCTCATGGTTATCATAATTTTTGAAAACGTCTTCACTTTCCCATCATGGGCAAGCATTACAACATTTATACTTCTTCTGCTTGTACTTGCGTCGCCTCTTGGGGTTGCTATAGAGGCCCAGAAGGAGGACTCGATTAGGAGATTACGACAAACAGATTCTATTGACAGTTACCTTTTAACTGAAAGTGCTGACCAAACAACATCCCTAGATGTTTATACGACAGCGGATCCTAGAAATTATCATGAAATACCGAGTGGTGAGGGCCCACTGGAGACCACTGCAGATGACAAAATGCTTGGGGATGAAGAACCATTGAATCCATTGCAAGCCATGCGAACTGTAAACTTCTGGTTGTTGTTTATTGCCATGATATGTGGGATGGGCACTGGTATGGCTACAATCAATAACATGAGCCAAATAGGAGAATCTCTCAGTTACACAACGGTGGAGGTAGATAGCTTGGTTTCCTTATGGAGCATATGGAATTTTCTTGGCCGATTTGGAGCTGGATACGCATCAGATTACTTACTCCACACAAGGGGTTGGGGAAGGCCATTCTTGATGGCCGTTACTCTTGCCACAATGGCTGCAGGCCACGTAGTGATTGCTGCTGGTTTTCCAGGTAATTTATACTTGGGTTCAATCCTAGTAGGAATTTGTTATGGTTCACAGTGGTCGTTGATGCCCACGATCACTTCAGAGATATTTGGTGTGAAGCACATGGGAACAATTTTCAACACCATTGCCATCGCGAGTCCTGTGGGATCTTACATCTTCTCTGTAAAAGTAATCGCCTACATTTATGACAAGGAAGCGTCCAGTGAAGATGACACCTGCGTTGGCACTCACTGTTTCATGTTATCTTTTCTGGTCATGGCATCCGTGGCTTTTCTGGGCTTCCTTGTAGCTGCTGCATTGTTCTTTAGGACTAGGAGGTTCTATCAGCTAGTTGTGCTTAGAAGGCTAAAGCATCGTTAAATGGTCGGAAGTAATATACAAACTTTGTGTACGCAGGAAGGAAACAGAGGAAGCCATAACCTTTTCTGTTTTCTATCATCAGTGATCTGTTCTGGGTTTTATAATTTGGATCAAAAGCTTAATTCTCCCTTATGCAGTGTTTGGAGTTTTCTGCGAGCTTGTACAGCCTCTCATGGTTACTCCCCCACATACTTGGACGCTCTTCGGATGGATTAGGGAACTTTATAATGGTTAAAGGTAAAAGGGAAGTGAGGTGGTGCTGTACGTAGTAGGGCCTGGTTTTCCACTTGATGAAGGAAGGAGCTTTGTCTCCAATTTCTTCTCTTTTCAAAGCTTATAATTACGATTTAATGCTACCGTGCAGTCTAAATTATCAAATTCGTCAAACTATCAAAAGCCAATGGTTAAATTTTATTTGAAAAGGTACATGAACGAATTTTAAAGCTACACTGATCCCATTTACTGAGAAAAAGCCAATGGTTTCGCCATCCTACACTCTGTTTTGGAGGAGGTGAAAAACACAGCCAAATCAACAACACGTGGTGCAACTAAACAAAGCTCTCTTTTCTTCTTCTTATATATTATTTTTTTCTATATAAATGCCTTTTTAACACGATTGTTTTTGGGACAGCCCTAGATTGACAGGTGGATATGGCCCTCACACGTTATTGATTGCTGACTTATTAATTGATGCTTATAGGGTGGACACAGAATTTTTTGGATTCGGAAGGCCCATATCTAAATCCGAAAATTTTGGATATCGGATTTGGGATCCGAATCTGATCCGTAATACTCATATATCCGGCCCAGTTGGTATATTTGGATTCGGGTTGGATATCGGATCGGATTCAGAATTGGGCCAAGACTAATTTGGGCCACTGTAATGGGCTCTTTTTTTTTTTTTTTTTTTAAAATCCCATTCGAATATAAGTATAAAATAAATCACCACATTTTAATATACTATATAACTACTAACTATAGATCACATGCCAATCGAACCAAACATTAACATACAAGGTCTTCCTGCTTCCACACTTCTAAATTCTAATTAACAATTTAACAGAAAAACAAAATATAAAAAATAAAAACAAAAATAACACTAAATCACTTTCTAGTCTCTACAAACTATCAAATAAACTAAATTACATTAAACAATCCATTCGAATATATGGAAAGCCCAAGTAAGCAAAATATCATTCCAATTACTAAAAAAGGCAGTGCTTGCCATCCTGTAGACAATGAATTACTGTTAGAATAAAGGCTAAAAGTAAGATAAAAAGAGAAACAAATAAGTGCAATATTAGAAGTAAGATATTACTCACATAGTCACAATGATGTCCAAAATCCATGAATTCGGTCATTGGAAAAATCAATTCCTACGAGAAAGTAGTAAACCATTATCCATATGTGTAGATCATCAAATTAGGTTATAAAATTAATCCATTTGAACAGCCCTAGTTGCAGAAATATAAATCAAACAATATCACAACCAAGTACCAACTAATGCTTCCTAACTAGTCGAATTGATAACATATGTGAGAGAGAGAGAGAGAGAGTTTACATGGCACTCTACTAAGGAGCTGTCGACGGTGACTATCTAAGGAGCAAGAGTGCGAATTTGCAAGGAGACCGGCGACAGGTGACGGCAAGGAGAACTGGCAGCGGCTGAGGGGGGCAGACGACCGGCACTTAGGGTTAGGTTTTTTGAAAAAGAGGGCTGGGAGATTGAAATTGAAAATGAGAATTGAGGGGGGGGGGGGGGGGAGGTTTTTACATGTTTAACATAATTTAGCTCGGTTTACAATTTCTATCCGACTCCGATCCGAATCAGACTCGATCGGGTCGAATCAGGATCGGTGAGTCGGATTGAGTGATTTTTGAATAACAAATTTTTGTACGTTACTTGGTTCTAACTCAGCAGTTCTTACACACAAATTTTTTCTTTTTATTAACATAAATTTTAAATCTTGGTGCAGTGAAAATTTAGGGTTAATAACAATTTTTGTCCTTGGGTTTTCATTACTTTTAAAAATTAGTCCTTAGATTTTTGCGTTTATCACATAGTCCTTAGGCTTTATAATGTGGTCAAAATAATTTTTCTGTCCACTTTTGTAAGCGAATTGCCCAGTCAAACACGTCATGCTCACCTAGAAATGACGTGTAAAAAAATTATTTAAAAATGCAACGCCAATTTTAGTGCGCCACATCATTTTCTAGTTGATCGTGACGTATAGAACCATTAGTTGACTAGGCAATTCGCTAACGGAAGTAGACGAAAGAATCATTTTGACAATATCATAAAACCCAATGACTATGTGTGATAAAAGTGAAAACATAAGAACGAAAATGATCATTAACCCGTAAATTTAAGAAAAACTAATTACATGGGGGCGTTTGTTTGCCCAATTTTTTGGGGGCTCAAAATTTCCACCACACCAAACACATTTCATAAACCCCAATAAACTTCACACTTTTACACATACATTTCACACTTTTCACAAACTCCAATAAGCTTCAACATTCAAAAGATTCCTAAAATTTTGAGAATATTCCCAAAATTTCGGTAAACAAATGCCCTCATAATATAATGCCAAGAATAGCTAATCTCCAAAACACGTTACAATGTGATACATGTCATTAAAATAAATATAAATATAAATATTTTTAGAAAAATTAAAAATTAAAAACTAAAAACTAAAATCTAAAATAAATAAAAACTTATAATTTAATACTAAAGTTAAAATATAAAATCTAAAAATCTTAAAAAAAAAAAACATCGCGACGGTTTCAAAAATCTTGCTCCACTATTACTCCTCTCAAAACTCTCTCTCTCCCTCTCTCGGTAAGCAATTTCATGGCTGATCAGTCCTCAAACCCATCAATCATAGAGTCAAAGCCCATGCATCCACTTAAACAAATCGCTGAAACACCGATCCATAAGCTTCTTCTCAAGCAATGGCTCAAGGAAGAAGAACTAATCCTCGGAAGAATCACCTTCAAAGAAACCCAGATCGATTCGGTCCGAACAGAGATCACAATGCTCTACATCCTGTTCTTTCTCTTCCACTCCACAGCTTTAGTCTTGCTTTTCAATGCCTCTTCTCGAGATCCAGTTGCCAACAGGTTAGCCTGCCACAGGTCATGGATCCCAATATTGCTCGGTTCCCTTCTGTTTTCGCTTGGAATCATTTAGGCCGTGCGGTACAAGACTGATGTGGAGGTCCACTTGGAGAAGCTACTGGAGACTGGACAGGGAGAAAGAGGATGGAAAGCTCTTGGCCAAGTGCGTCGAGGAACTGAAGAAGAAGGGGGTCGAATTCAACTCGTTGAAGGAGGTGGACGCACGTAGGGATTCCTCCCCCTCCACAGAACCTTTAGATTTTTGTGAAAATAGCTAGGGCTGTTCAACCCCAAAACCGGCACCTACACCGAATAGGTCAGTTTTTAAATAATTGCCACCTACACCTACATCGTTAAGAGCAAAAATCGGCCAATAGCGGTGGCGGTTTCTGGTTATCTTACATTCGTATTGGGCTATTTTTCTAGCATTTTACGCACTTGGCCCAATGTATTTTTTCTTTTTTCTTTGGTCCATTAATCACATATCATTAAAATCTAAACTAATGAAATCCAAAATCAATAAAATTAAAAATCATCTTAAAAGATAAGATGAGAATTTAAAGTCCAAACTAATAAAATCCAAAATCAATAAACTTAGAGAACATCACAACAAGATGAGAATCTAAAGTCTCAACCAATAAAATTCAAAATAATAAACTTAGAGAAGTAACTGTAAGAACATCGTAAAGATGGGTAACTCCTTCAAATCCCTACTCCTCGATCTCCGTCGCCAAGATAGGTAACTCTACACAATATATTTAAATACACCAAGTTATAATTTATAAAAATAAAAATATTATTCAAACTAATAAACTAACAAAAGCAGAAATAAAATTACTCGAGTCAATCGTATAAGTTTGTGGATCTTCTGTCATATCAGAAGTCATGTCCTCCTCCTCCACAATAGGGTTGCATCTCATCCAATTTTGAGCACAAATGAGACCTTATGCAGTTTTTGGGGCCAATGAACTCTGAAAGGGATCCAATACCTAACCTCCAGTGCTAAATACTGACTCAGAAGGTACAGTGGTAATAGGAATTGCCAACACGTCCCAAGCTATGCGGGCAAGGATAGGATACTTATGAGAGTTAACATTCCACCAAAGCAAAATTTTAAATGAAGGAGCTTTTGATTCAACTGACTCTGATAAATATCTCTCCACCTTAGATTTGGGGTTTGAAATTTGGCTAGTAGCCCATACAAGATCAAACTCATCCTAATCCTCATTATCCCCCATAGTCACACTATCACTGTCACCCACCTTCCCGACACTACCGTGGTTGCCATTGTTATATTCCGTAAACAACCGTTCTAAAGTACCCTTCACATTCAATGCCATAACTTCGCCTTCCACTTCTCCCATTACTTTCTTAAAACCAATAATTCAGTACAACCATCTTGTTTCTTAGATCAAGCAATGTTGCAACAAATAAAAGTCTATTCACTATCATCAAATCACCCCAATACTTGTCATACTTCGTTTTCATGTGGTATGCCATCTCTTTAAGCAAAGTATCATTACTAGAAGAATACTTGTCCAAATGGCTATGTATCTTAGCCAACTCCTCCAAGTAGACATTAGCTGTAGACACATTTGATCCCGACATTCTTATTGTTACTTCATAAAATAACTTCAAGAATTTTATAAAGTGGCGGATGTGCTCCCAATCCTCGAGTGTGGAGGAGCCTAATCCTCTCCTCCCATGCCCTTCTTCGCCCAAATACAATATAAAATGCCCATCCTCATCCAACATCAACTCAAATGTCTCTTGATACTTCAAAGCCACATCTAACATCAAATAAGTTGAGTTCCAACGAGTGGTAACATCAAGAGTAAAAAATTGAGTAAATGTAATCTCTTTAATCTGCACACATTCTTTAAACTTGTCTAACCTTTGGGTGATGACTTAACATACTTGATCATATTCCGAACCTTAGCAATTGACTTATCAACCTCTTTCATCCCCTCAGACACAATCAAATTCAAAATATGTGCACAACATCTAAAGTGTAGGAATTCATGGACACAAACAATCCTCCCTACATCTAGAGTATCTTTTTGCAATTGCCTCCTCTTTAAATAGTCAATGACAGTGTCATTAGAGGAGGCATTGTCAACTGTTATTGTAAGGATCTTTTGTATCCCCCAGTCATTCATACAGTCTTCTATTTCCTTAGCAATACTAACCCCTTATGATCTTGCACCCTCCTAAAAGACAAAATTCTCTTCTGCAAGGTCCAATTAACATCGATGAAGTGTCCAGTCACACACATATAATTAAAATTTTGAATCGATGCCCAAGTGTCCGTGGTAAAAGACACTCTATACCCATTCGTTCGAATCAGTTGCTTCAACTTCTCCTTCTCCTTCAAATAAAGTTTCATGCAAAGCCTCATAATTGTTATCCTAGATGGCATTTTAAATCTAGGCTCCAGATAATGAATTAAATTCCTAAATCCATGTTTCTGAACTACAATAAAAGGCATCTCATCGATAATTATCATCATAGCAATCAGATCTTTAATAGTCTTCTCACAAAACTTACGTGTCACCCCCATCGTTCCAACATCAAACCCCGTTGACTTCTCATTGTGAGTCAAAAATATTTGCCCAACATCTAATTGACCCCCTTTTTTTCTCTTGAAATATGGACAAATGTTGTGATGTTGCCATAACCCCAATGTCCTATTCTTGTGATGAGCCATAAAATCTTTTTTACAATAATTACATTTGCTTTAGGTGGATCAGAGTTAGGTACCTTGGTGAAGTGCATCCATACATTAGAAGGGTTCGAGTTTTTCCTTTTTTTGGGTTCAGGGCGTGGTGGTCGTCCACTTACATCACCTCCACCCATTGACCCTACTGTCTCAGAATCCAGAGTGGATCCAACAGCCGGACACGATACTGAGGGCGACATAGCAGTAGCACTACTACATGTGGTTGCAGATGACTGTGATTATGGTGGAGTGTCCATCTGCAAATTAACAACAAAGGATTTAGCAACAGAGGGTTTAGCAGTGTTCAAAGACTCTTTGAAATATGTTTAGAATCTCAATGCTGCTGAGCAACTCATTAAAAATAAGAAGGGTCTAATCCAAGCACCTAAAAGATTCTTTTCCAAATGATGTACGATTATTAGAGTTGGAGGGCACTGTATGCGTTCCATATGCCTATGATTCCAAGAAAAATTATTGTCCCAAACTAGCTTACAGAAGCATCAACATCACCGATCTATAAAAGGTCAAACATTAATTTTGTTGTTTGGTTAGGGGACCATGGCCCTCAAAGGCAAATTAGTGCATGCGTCCTAAACATAAAGTATACTCAAAGATAACATCGATCCAATCAGATCGATTGATTAATCCAAAAGAATATTAATTAACTTACAATGTGATCTAAAGGATAAGACCTGATAACCCCACTATAAATTGTACGGTTCCATTAACAAAAGGGACATGCAACAAGACAACACAACTCTGTCTCATTCGTTCTATCTTTCTATACAATAATTTTTTGAGATTGACACCACCAAATGATGGGTCCCTTTTTCAAATAATAGCTTCTAGCCAAATGTAGCACCCTATTACAGATTCCAAAAACTATAAAATTGCATAAATAATCCAAATCTCTTCCCAAATTTATTAAATTACAAACCCTAAAAACAACAAACAATGGGGAAAACGTTCATATATGTCCTAATATTTTCAATAGAACAAATTAAAATTAACAAATCCTAAAAACCCTAAAAACAAATTTATTTTTCTTGTTTTCTTAAACTTCCCAAATTTATTAAATTACAAACCCTAAAAACAACAAACAATGGGGAAAACATTAAGCAATAATATATGTCATAATATTTTCAATAGAACAAATTAAAATTAACAAATTCATTGATTTTTAACATACCTAAACGAATATCAATCCTTGCACTTGAGAGAGATGTGACAGACAACACTCAGTAGAGGAAATGGGAGCTGCAGGCGTGGTGGTTAGCAGGAGAGAGAGAGAGAGAGAGAGAGAGAGAGAGAGAGTAGATGGGCAAAACGCAGAGGGGGCTGGGGGGCGCGGGTTGCAGACTCGCAGGGGGGAATCAGGACACTTCTGTTTTTTTTTTGGGGGGGGTATGCCGTATGCAAACAAAATGATAGGGAAGGGGGGGGGGTTTAAACTAAACGAGTCGTTTTGTTTTTTTTAAAAAACCCGGTGTCCCGGTACCCGGAACCGGGAATGGCACCGAGTTATTTAAAAAATCTTAAACCAACACAAGCACCGGTGAAGCCGGGTACCGGTAATCCGGTGCCAGTGCCACCGGAATTTTTCTGGTGGCACTGAACAGCCCTAAAAATAGCAGTTCATATGAAAATTCTAACTTTTCGACAACAGAAACTATACTTATGCTAGAACACTTATTTAAAATTTTAAGAAATTGGCAATACAGTCACTAGTTTTATACCACGCTGACGCTTTAGTCAATAGTTTTTTTTTTTACATTATAGTCATTAAGTCCATACCTGTGTGACGATTGAGTCCTTCTGTCAATCCATTTAACGGAATCCCGTGCCACGTCAACCTTTAAAAAGGTCATCAAAACACGTCATACAAATTAACCACGTCAAATCATCATTAAACAAAATGTTGCGTTTTGTCATTTAAAAGAAATTGGCAATTTGGTCACTAGGTTTATACCTCGTTGACAAAATAGTCATTAGGTCTATTTTTTTTTACGTTTTGGTCACTAAATCCATACTCGTGTGACGATATGGTTATTTTGTCCATATTTCGTCACTACATCTAGTGCGAAATTGAGGAAAACAAAAGTGCTCATGTTGCAGTTTTTTAGTCCAAAAAAGAAACTGGTGAAACCAAGCGAAGCCTATTAGTGGAGAGTTGGACGCAACTGATATTGAGGAGATCAAAGAAAATTCAGAAACTTTGTGCAAATCTAAGGCTCCAAAAGTTGAAGAAGTAAGCGAAGATAAACTCATTGCAGTAAGAAAGTTGCATGGAAAAGATTAAGTTTAGAAGTTTTATTTACTTTGTCTTATATGCAGGAACTGTATGGGGAAATGTCATAGAAAGAAGGTGGTGTCACAAACTTCATGGAAGTCATTGAGATCACTCAAAACATCCAACAGCTAGAGAAGACCTCTTATGCAGCATCTAAAACAGAGATTCCAGGAGAAGCAGATTTCAGTGAGAACAAAGAGACAATAATTAGAACAGACCACGAACTCGTGTAGAACAAAGAGATAAAATACCTGGAAGAGCTACATAAGCGAGATAGGATGAATGTGAAGGAGAAAAAAGGATGGATGATTCAGAAGAAAAAATAACTGAGAATTCTACATCGACTGATTTGGTTAAGATTTCATTATTGGGACTCGTGCAGAAATCCATGAAAGAAAATTTGCAAGCTGCCAAAGACATGACCAAGGAGAGCAAACCAACACCCTGCAAAGAATAAATGCAAAATGAAGAAGCAGAAACCACACAAATTGATGAAGCAAAAATAGACGAGGAAGAAGAAGATACTTAAACGGTTTGTTTACTGGATTGCAACGTGGATTAGTGACGTTGACGTGGCAAAATGATGATGTCGGCCATGATACCATTAGATGTAGTGACCCCATGCAAAGGACTCATGACTAAAACGTAAAAAAAAAAACAGTGACTATTTTGTCATATAAACCTGTTGACCAAAGTGCCAATTTCCCTTAAATGACAAAATAGAATGATGATCTGACATGGTTAATCACGTGTTTAAATTGATATGAAATTCTGCAAAAATAGACGAGGAAGAAGAAGATGACTTAAACGGTTTGTTTAGGTGACTGGATTGCTAACGTGGATTAGTGACGTTGACGTGGCAAAATGATGACGTCCATGGATACCATTAGATGTAGTGACGGAATATGGACTGACATATCGTCACAATTTGTATTTTTTGACCAAAACGTAAAAAAGGTAAACCTAGTGACTATTTTGTCAACGGGGTATAAACCTGTTGACCAAAGTGCCAATTTCCCTTAAATGACAAAATGTAGCGTTGTGAAAAAATGATGATCTGACATGGTTAATTATATGATGTGTTTTGGTGACGTTTTAAAGGTTGACTGGCATGAAATTCTGTTAAATAGGATTGACAGAAGGACCCAATCGTCACATGGGTATGGACTCAAACCACCTAGTGACCAAATCATTAGTGTGGTATAAACCTAATGACCATATTGACATTTTCCCTAAAATTTTATCTAAACTTTTGAAATATTTTATATTTGTGCAAAATCTTGGTGTTACAGTCTGCGACCAGACCTATGTTCATATTCACCGCCCAAGTTTCAGTAGAGATCTGAAAAATGAATTATTACAGTTCATAAATGAAAAACTATAATCTTTTATTCGAAGTATCACACAGCTAAATATAAATATAAGAAGCTCTAAAACCGCAAATTAGGGCTTCAGTTATGAGAACTTGATAACAGGGCCAGCTCGAGCCTTTGGCCTTAGGCAGTTGCCTAAGGCCCCACTTTGAGCAAGGCCTCATAATGTAAGAGGAAAATAAAAAAATAAAAAATAAAAAAAATAGAAAGGCCTTAAAATACACGGTTAACAAGCAACCATGATTGGAGAAGAAGAAATAAGAAAGGCTTGTAAAAGGACAGTTGAAATAAAACTGACACAACACAGGCCGCAGTGTGAAAGAAGGAACTAAGTGAAATAGAGAGGCCTAAGTCTTTACTGAAAAAAGTGAGAAAGAAAGAGGCTTGAAGTGATGAAAAGGCAGAGTAACGCAGGCGTTAAAAACAACTAACAAAGCCTAACTAAAAGTTAAATAAAATAAGAAAAGAAAAAACAAATCGAAGTTCTTAAAGTAGGACTGAAATTTGCAAATTTGCAGAGAACATTAAAAAATTTGGTGTGACAAGTGATTAGATTTTAGAAGTTTTGCAGATACGTTTACTTTCACAATTTCAAGTAAATCTATATTTGTGTATAAAACAGAACGGAACATACACAGATCAGAATGGTTTTAAAACGGCTATATTAATCTCATACTCTATCTCATTTGTAAGTTGTAACGGTAAATTAATCTCACTTCTCCTATTTATACTTCATACTCCATCTCCTCAATCCTTTATCAAAATTCTTCTCTTCCTCTATTTCTTCTCTTTACTCTATCTTTGCAAAACTAATCTAATATCTTTTAGCCAATCACATATTAGATATACTTTTAGCTAAAGATTGTTCCAAGTTCAAGTTCAACCACTTATAATTTGTTAGTGTCATTTGTTCTTATATCTTACATTTTTGTATTTTAATTTGAATATTTTTTTTTAAATAGTTGGTTTTATTTTCTTTTTAAATGTCTGGAAAATATGAATGTGGTTATGAATAGCTTAAGAAAAAAAGAAAAATAGAAAAGTTAATCCAATCTCAAAAAAGAGCTCTTGATAAATTTATTGTCAATGATAAAAACAATACAACATCAAGCTCAACTGAAGAATTAATAATTAAACAACAATGTGATTCCATACAATTAGGAGAGAATATTAAACCAATCCCACAATATAATATTGAAAATC
>CM025852.1:20999620-21144995 GCA_003952965.2 Morella rubra
TCCTGTTAAAAGATTGGCATTTAATTGAGATTTCTGCCTTTCCTTGATGCTGTTGAGTAGCTCCTAATGTAGGAGTTAATTCAACTTATCTTTCCCACGGAAAAAGTAAATAAGACAAATTTCTCAAGAATAGAAGCATACATTCAGAAAATGAGAATCATAATACATTTGTTTAGTCATTAATGATGTAAAAGTAATTCATGAAGATTAATAAGATTCTGTTAGTCAAAATTGATAATAGGAGATAAACAGTTTAATTGTTCCTATGGCTAGATAATATGTGGTGAATCCAATTATCACTGTTCAACTAAAGAATAGATATTCTCAGCGTACCATACCCTGACAGAACATTCGGGAATAAAATCCTAAGTGGGATGAGAGTGTGATTAGGTACATTTAGGGGCTAGCGTCTGTTGCTTATTGTAATCAAATAAATCTATAGGGAGAAGTACGCTGATGCTGGTTAAGGAAAAAAAATCTAAGTGAACTTAACCACAAAAGAAAAAAAAAGGGAAGAAAAAAAGAGCTAGCTTTTATAGGTCCTCCCGAAGTATCCCTATAGGATGGTAAAGCGATGGTTAGATATGCATATATTTCATACTGGAGATAAGAGAGGATGTCAGAGTGGATCTAGAATCACTAAGATGTGGTAGTAATATGATAGATCTGCGCATTATCAAGTAAAAGTGTGTAGCATAGGTCAGAAATAATGTCGTCGTCAATCATAGAGCAATTCGATAGAGACGTATGGGAGGTAGATAGAGCTTATAACAGACTAAGTAATTTTCTTTATCAACCTTTAATTTTAGGGATTTTCTCTAACGACACATAGACAGCCAACACTATTAGTCTACGGTCATCATGGACATAAGAGCTCACGCTTAACTCGTTGGTCGGAGGTAGATAATGAATTTTATTGTCACGCTCCATCTCTCAGTCATGACTCCAGCGAGAGCCTGACGGGGCGATAGTGCTGTTAAATTAATTATTATAGGTATCCGGTTGATTGAGCGCTTTCTTTCAAATAATGATTAATGGACCGACGATGGTCGCGTATTATTATATTTGTTATTTTGTGACTGTTCTCATATATTTCTGATTGATACTTTATTTCTCATTTGTGTTTTTTCCTTTTTGCCTCCCGTTTTTTTGCGGACGGAGGGGAAGGTGTGGTGGGGGCTGTGAGATTTTCGGTTGATAGTTACTTCATGGCTTAACAAGATTATTATTGTGACCAATTGTATGTGTGGGAAGAGCTATGTATTGGTTTAGGGTGTGAACGTTTATTGATAATTTAATTATTTTTTTTGGGCAGATAGTAATGTGGCAGTTTTTTTGTGGGAACATTGGTGAAACTGTTGTTAAAAGTTGTTGCAAAATATTTGTAACACAGTTGTGGGGAGTTTAGGATGACAAATAACGGTCTTGGCATGATACCCTTGTTTTAGTGCCACGGTTTGAAACACCATTAGCAGAATCTCCAACACGTTCGTTATACTTCTTTCTTTTTTCGTATGTGTTATTATTTCCCTACGGGCACTCAGGTCTGGGTTGTTATCTTCTACCGTCAGAAGACAAGAGGATAGGTAAAGATATATAAAAATGTAATTGTGGGAGCGAAGACTCCAAAGTAATAACATTTTTCTTCTGCAAACTGTTGTTGTACTTTATTGAAGATGTCACTAGCTTTGGCATGTATGTTACTGCACCACTTGTGTTATGCTTTGAGTGATTATGAGTGGGGATGAGATATGGTGGGAGGTTGGTTTTGGTGGCGGTACGCACTCTACACACATCTGGTTATTCTTTGCTGGTCGGTTGTTTTGAACCCTTCATCTGCGAGTTTTTCATTCTATCTTTCCAACACTATGTGTATTTAGTGTTATCGACTCCAGCGTAAAGAACAAGTGAGAGAGTGGGACTCTTGAAGTCACGAGGTTAAATCCTTCGGTGAGCCGCTGAACGCAGGCTTGGACACTGATGCGTCTTTTTCTTTGCTGTTGGGGGTATCACTTTGGTATGTGCAATTGGTTTGTACACTCCGAATACATTTACGTCCACTTTTGATGGCTAGTGATTATGCGCCAATTAACACTGTAACTACTCAGTCGTGCCACCAAACAGCTGCTTACATCTCAAAGTGAAAACATTTAACAACTTTGTGTTTGCTCGTGTACTGACGACATTCTCTCCCTCGGATTTTTTTTGGAGCTGTATTGGCCTTATCCTTAGCACTTCATTAGAGGTGCACTTTTGCAGTTAGCTACAATTACAACATGTTGTTCAATCTGCGTATTGTCGTAATTAACCTCTGTGCCGTACTAAATAGATATTTTGACGCGGGTCTGCCGACCTCATTAGTGATAGATGCTAGGTGTGTTCCATGTAGAATATAGCCTATAGGGTATGCTAACTGGGGAGTTAGCCATGCTATTCTTTGACACCCTTTGTCTCACCTTTTCTTCTTTTTGCAGCAGTCGCTTCTTCCGTTTGCTTTCTTCGCGCCTCAGATTTGGCCTAATTCTAACTCCTAAGGGCACGGGCCCCTACGCCTATGATGTTGCCACTAGTGGTTTGGCGCTATGATGCCCCCGGTTTAAATTTTTGTTGTAGCGATTGACTTAGAGGGCTGGAGGAGGTAATGGTGTATTCAGAGCCAGCAGGGAAACCCACACGCACGGGGCATCGCGGCAAAATAATTGGTGTCTTTAAGACGCGGGTCTCTTCGTGCATTGTTTGTTCTACTTCATTGCCTCTTTAAGTTGCTCCTGTGGACCTGTCCACAATTATGGAGTTGGTTATCTGATTCATTGTTTTTTCACTAATTTTAAAGTTATAACGCCAAATTCTAGGTAATGTGTCGTACTTATCTCGTTGCATTTTTCATCTTACCCTAAGTGGATTAGCATGGATTGCACTTATTACGTTCGCTTTTTTATTTTTGCATCTTTATTAATAGAGCATCATGGAAGTACTTGATAATAAAACAGTGGTGACAATTGGGATACATATGGGGGACTCATGAGGGTGATATCATTACTCATTTTTCCACACGGCAGAGTATTCTTCAGTTGTCCATACATGCTCTTTTCGACAATACACCATTGGTCTCTGGTCTTTCTTTTTTCTATCTCTAAATCTTTACAGGGACTATAATTTTAGGACAAGTCGAAATTATTTTGAAGAAACAATTGTGAACTTTCCATACCAAGGAACCATGAGAACTCTTACGGCTTACACAGTGAACTCATAGCCATTGTATGTGGCAAACTTCAAATGCAAATAACTCTTCTTTTGGCTTCTGTTTGACTATATTATTGAGTCCACCTATACAAGGTATCTAAGTAACTATAAATCTTAGTATTGAATCCTAGTCTGCCTGGCCTCAAGTTTCGGACTCAGCGTTTCCATGAATTTACATTTTTCTGTTACTAACGTTGCACAAAACTTGTTTAACTACATACCGCCTTCAATATATATGCTGGTTCTGTCTTTTGGGCTGAACAGTCTGTTACTTTTTTTACTATTATCTTCTAGGACATGTCACAGCACTTGGTCTTTTCTGTGACTTGAAATCTTGTTGCATTGCCATCACGTAGGAGAATCATTACTTCTTGCATTCCAGTGACTTAATTAAAGGTTGATAAATGGATGCCATGGTGAAGAACTTTGTCCTAATTTGAAGCTTATTGAGGTGGACCGCTATCCTCGTCGTGCTTAGCAATATTTTATTTTTTATTTTACATTGTAATACACTGAGAACTGCATCAGTTGTCGGTGTGTCAAGTGGTGACAAACATTTCCAGGACGTGTTCATTGCCATGTCACTTATGTCTTACGTTTGCTTGCTATTATCTAAGATTAGCTGATTTTTTTTTACTGGTGCCACTCTTGTTGCGGCCTGGGCCCCACCACCACGCCCTCACGCAACAGCGCGGGTGAAAGGCTACCATTATGTTCAGGGTTAAAGATTTATCTTCATTAAAACTATTACTATTCTGACATATGGTGTGGTTGGCGTTTCGATTTCCTAAGAATTGTATTAATTTTCTTTCCACTACTATAGTAGCTAATCTTTGTCGTGGAATTACTCACACTCGTGCACACATTCCTGCGAGCACTCCAGGACAACGCACAGGACGCATCGACACACGCTCACAGGATCCAGACCCAAACGGGATTGTTTTTTTGGGTTAAAAGAAAAATGACATCCTTTAAAAGCGCTAAATTCGCTTCTCGAGACGGATAAGTAACACCTGACACTTCCTCGCCGCTACCCTAATTCGGCACCAACTATCACAATCGCGGAGCGTTGAAGTTCGGCCACCGTATCGCGACGCCGCTGAACGAAGACCCACACTCACTCAACCACCTCCCCCCCGGTCCCAAAAAACTACGATCTGCCCCACTTCGATCCAGAGCGAAACTAAAGAATCGCCTCTCCCACCACGAGTCGCACCTCCGTTGACTACCTGTGATTCATCATCTCCTACGCATGACTCTATGTAATCTTGTTGCAAGTGCTTAGCGCTCTTTGTCAGCAAAAAACCACGAATTCTTGTGTCAAAAGTTAAAAAGGTGATCCTTATCGAGTTGTCAGTTGTGTTTCTCTTTTGTTCTTCTTAGTTTTATTTTCTGTTTTTTTTGCCAAAAATTCAAAGATGGGTACCAATGTTCCACTATGTAAGATATCAAAAACTTGCTTCTTGTTTTGCGGTGCTCGCCATAGAAGAATTTCGAGTCCACGAAAAGTAACGATATTAGTGTTTGCAGAAACCACACAACCTTTGCCAATACGCTGCGAAAATAACTTCTACCAACACGAGCAACGGGTGGTTGGCTACTGGTATAGCGTGTTACAAGCCAGATTTTGGGTGAAACAGTTCTGCAATACTATAATTCAGGAAAATCGATTCCGAACTCATTCAGGCCTTTCATATGGTGCAGACACATGTTGTCTTCTTTGTGCTATATCAGGGTCTTACTTGGCCCTCTGTTTCTTTCCTGCTGCACGTCCTAGTGCCACTGGCCGACAACAGTCCATCTGGGAGCCTCCTGTTATTTCTGGATTGTTTCCCTTCCATGTTATTAGATCTTTCTTAGTTTCATTATTTGCTGTGTGTCTTCCTCTCTTTTCCTGTTCTCTATTAGTTCCTGCCATTATTTAGTTTGTTGCGGGCTCGATCTCACACTCCGCTGCTATCCAATCTAATGCTTCCGTCGTCGTCACCAGCGAAGTCCAGAGAGTAATCGACTGTGTTCACGCACACCTAGCCTTCAACACAATCTCCCCCTGGCCGCTTGTTTACATGTGCCCTGCTCTGCCAAACCCTCGTGGCTGCCTCACCTCTGGACGGCTCTGTTTAACATGATTCTGCCTCTATCAGGGAACACCTATCCACCTCTGCCTCTGAGCCTGGCTGCCACTCAATTGGTTATAGCCCTTGCGTGCCCCCCACAGGTTGTGCCACCAACCCACAACACCCCTCTGAGGCCTGTCCCCAACAATAAGAGCACCGTTGGCAAATCATCTGACCCTCTCCAACCTCCCTCACCAATTCTCGAATATGTTGCTCAGCCAACTCTCCATGGTCCCCACGCGGGTAAGGTGCGAAAAAGCGGAGAATAAAATCCAAACGGCATTGCACTCAGAACTGAGCGATAGAGCATAGGAGCAGAGCTCAGTAATAAGGTGTACTTGTAATTCTTTCTGAAATAGATGATTGTTTTTTGTGGTCAAAATAGGTTTAGATCGATAGATGGAGTTCAGTAGGACAACTCGGAATTTACTCAGTGGTTGCCAAGAGCACAAAGAGAAGGTATATACTATATGGGACATAGAACATCTGATTAGATTCGCATACTGAAGTTGATATAAAAGTTTTTAACAGAAGATGAACATGTTATCCTGTTTCTAGGCTGCCAACGATCAACCTTAAAAAGGACAGTCACCAACCATTCTTCTCTCCCCGCATTTGGAATGCGCTTCAGCAGTCAAGTACAAAATTGGAACGGGGCAACAATGCTGATGCAGATACCAATTAATTTTGCAGATCAAGATAGTTCGTTCGAGAAATAGTATCCTCCCCAACATCTTAATGAAATCTGATTGAGTGAGTCGACAACAAACAACATAAGCATTGTCACAAACCAACACCCCTCAGGGACAAAGGAAAGACACAACTATCGATCAGTGCTTAGGAACTTGCAATCCTGCCTGCAATTTTGCAAACCGCTGAGTTATCTCAGATCCAACCAGTAATCCACTCGTCACATCCCATGACCAACTTCACCAATACAGTGTATCGCTCGCCTGATAATGCGGCCTCCATAATACGCTGCTCGTGTCTCATCCTGCCTGGCATCCCCTGGGTACTACTGGCTTTCGTTGTCGCTATCTTTGCCTAAAAGGTCCACCAATATGGTCCGCTGGGCCTCGCCCCTAGTGAGATACGATCCACACCAATACGAACGCAACGGTCACTAAGGAACCAAAACAAAAAAGACAGTATAGCCCCTTGTCCGTAAGAGAGGAAGACTGCACTATAGGCATATTCCATTGGAGTCCTACAGAAAACATCTTTCATGGATACAATCCTGCGTTACTGTTTGTGACAAACGAGGCCTCTAGCTCGTCAAATGGTAACTAGACAAATATCGCGTAAATGGATTAGTAACTTCTGCTTTTGCATTGCATAAAATGCTGGTATGTTAATCTCTGAAAAAGTAGAAGACTTACAAATCTTTTAGTAGTTACACATTATGTAGTATCTCTTCACAAGAGATTAAACCAAAAGGATTACAGCTCCAGATTCATAGACTATATTCGTGTAGAATAATAAGAATAAACTCGCAAGTCATGAAATATAGAACAAACAGTTCATATAAAGGAGAATAAATCTCCACAGATATGTGTGGGTGTCAAGTCATTCTGGCTATATAACTTACATTCTTCTGTGTATCACTAGGTAAATAAAAGTGTGTATGTCGGTGTGCAAACATACAAATGTAAAAAATCATCTCTGTCTGCGAAAGATGTAAATGCTGGAAAGTTCAAACACTAAACAGTATGGAAAGATGCAACGTCAGATGCTCATTTGTGGCATAACTATCGTTGGATTAAGCTGGAGCCATATTTTTGTTAACCTAGTATGTGGCAATCCAATTAACAGCGGTAAACTCTCTGATATGAGTTTATCTATAAAGGGATGTATGTGAAACTGGTGGGGAGGTGACATTCGAGGTTTATAAGTATCCTTTCAAAGAATACTATCTTGGCGTCTTGACTGGCTTCTCTCATCTAATAACTGAAGAGTTGTGAGTATGTGATTGGAGATTGGTATCCTCCATGAACTTAAGATTGTATTACGGTGTGAGTTCAGGTTTCCTTAATTGCATTTTTGATAAGAGTGAGGAAGAGATGATCAGTCCCATCCCTCAAGCAAAACCAGCTGAGAAATTATTCATTCTCTTCAGAAGCTGCAGAAGTGGGCCAGTTGCTCCCAAACCAGTGTGAAAGGTGTTCCAAGATAAGACGCGGCTAACTATGTCAGATCAAAAGCCACTATAAATTTAGGACAGACAAAGAGCATTGAGATGATCTTTTTAATAGAGTTCTTCTTACATATGGAAGGGAAAGAAATAGACACTTGGTGCAAAATCTAGCGAAGTGTATTGAGAAGGATTTAATATTTGCTCAAAGCTGCTAGAAAGGGAGACGATGGATTAAAGAGGTGGCATGCATCGTTAACCAAAAAAATTAGTAAAGCACACTGAGAAAGATTTCTATCGTTGTGTTATGGACCTGGGAACATACTTTCCATTGCACATAAGACACATTGGCGGCTTTGGTGTGTTACATGGGTCAGAACTCCTTGTGGTCAACTATCTCTTTATTCGGCCTGGCACAATCAATTGCACTTCTTTAGTTTTGCCAGAACTAGGATAAATTGAGATAGAGCTATTGTTTCCATTGTGCTGGTAAGCTATAGAAACTGAAGTTGGCACATCAAAATGTAACTCACCCAACTTTCAAAATTAAGAGATAGACATCTCTAAATTTATGGATGAGTTTGAAGATGTCGTCTCATCTTCTTAATTATTTAACTCCTTTTTTTCCTATTGCACTTCAGTTTTGCTCTTTACAATAACTCCACAGACAGACAGCGAGGCGACAGGGGGTTTCGTCCTCTATTTACAGAGTCTGCGAAACCTATGTGTGCTGTAATCAAAGGGCATAGTAAGATTGGCACTAGTATCTACTAGAGCGCAGGATACCATATATATGGTAGTTATCGTGCGTCAGCGTTCTTTAGACCAGGGTCGATGTGCTGACTCCAGATTCTGCCGTGTCCTTTCGACGAGATCTATGATGATGTGAGGACGTGCCATTGTACGAACCAGTGAGGGTCTAGGGGTATCACTTGTGTTTCGTGACAAGTCACACTATAGATATTAAACGGGAATACTGAGATCACATTTTATCACAGTTGGGTGACCTGGTTGGAAGCTGGACATTACGTTGCAGTTAACCGGCTCACGGATTACACAACGCGATGCTCTCTTCTATGTCTCTTTCTGCAACCAGCCTGATTTGGAAATACCCAGGTCTCTTCGGCCGTGCTGATTGTAGGGACAACCCTCTTGTCCGTCGTTCCAGTCTTTTCCCCCAATGCCCTATTATCTCGGTTTATTTTTTTTCTGTCTTGGCTATCCTTGCTGGTATCTTTTCTCTTACAAGGTATTGTTACCAACCATAAAGTCTTTGCGGTCATTGATTGTTCAATTTACTTTCCTTGATCTGATCGCACGTGAGCGAAAACTGTTTTCTATTTTCCTTCCACCGCAATACTTCCAAACTTGTGTCTTTCTGCAGTTTCCAAGTGAATATCTCAATCACCAACGTAGAGCTGAAGTTGGTTCATTATCCTACTCTTGTACATGCTTGGTGCGTCTTGACTTTCGATGCTTCGATTCCCTCCCGTTGTTCATGACAACTACATGGGAACTGGGGTGCTGGTCGTCCACTGTCAGTCTTCGGGAAAGATTTCGCGTCCACACGATCCCTTTCCGGTGCTCCGTAGCCTGGGTACTAATCTTCATTATGGCCTTGTTTTGTTCTACTACGGCATCTTAGTTGCTGCCCGCAGCTTCCTGTGGACCAGCCCACCATTGTGTGATGGTCCCGATTTGTTCGAACGCCTGGTGTTTATATCTATCTTCGTCTCTGGCCCAGCCACTTTTTTCGAGAACACACACATCACACCAAGCGGCGTCTTCTCTTGGGCACACATACTGGCCGAAATATCCCATAATACGCACAGCGGGACACCATACACATGAACAGATGTCTTAACTGTTGGACCAGCACAATTAGAGGATCACACAAAGGTACAAGTGGTGCCTCCCATAAGTCATAACGGGATCGTATTTTAAAAGGTCCAACATACTTGTTCACACCGCTGCCGAGTTGGAAATTCACATTCGCTTCCCAACCATTATCCTCCCCTCGCATTTCGCTTTAACTATCATCCTTCGTCTACCTTAAATATATGCTTTTTAGCAGCTTTCTTTTCACCTCCTTGTCCACTATATCACGATACTTTCTCTCCTACGCTCATCATATATTTGCCATTATCCTGCACCTTCGCTCTCTCTCATATCCTTCTACTTTTTGTCTTTTTATATTCTGCGGGTGGATTCATATCAGCTTTAGGTATTTGGTCCGCATTTTTTCGGTTTCATCTTCTCTCCGATGATATTTGTTTTCCTAGCGCATGCCGCTTAGGCATCACACTCATTTTTGTTTGTTGATTTGATTATGTCGTAAAAGTTAATGGAGGCATGTATCTTCTTTTCACTCTTTTTATTAGTTACCTTCGTGTGGTAGTCTTCCTGAGGGTTTCCTCAAACACCAGACACACACACCCTCGTAGTACTCCATTTGACCGTGTATAACACTTTATAGGTAGTTGTCAAGCGTGCATATATCGGTCTCGTCAACCTTCCATGTAACCCTAGCTACGCATCTTACATTGACAATGCACTTGGGCTTCTTTGCACCAGGCCTTACGTGGCGACTTCTTGACGTCTTCGCCGCACTACAGCATCCAGTTTCTTTGTTTCTTCTTTACTGCGTGCGTTTCTCGAAGCTACCAAGACGTACTCGTTTACATATGCCAGACCTGACCACTTTCGCTTTTCTTATTCATTGCCCCCACGTTTAACTTAACTTAATCACTTCCGAGTTCGACTCTCACCTTGTTCGATCCTCGTCCTCTCCTTCAGCCTCACCACGGGGAGGCACGACGTAGTCGCTGCCCTGGTTGGGTGCTGACTGATGTTCTCACCAAGGGTAGGATTCTAGGCCACTCAGTTTCAGGATGAAGATACGACATCACACGTCCCCACCATATCTGCCTCAGTTTTTCCTCAACTCATCCGTGTTTTTTCAGGGCCGACGCCGGATCTGATGTTGATTCCTCATTTCGTATGTACAGATCCGCAGTATCTCGTAACCAACTACAGTTGTCATATAGAGACAAGCACAGAACAAACAATGTATGACCACTTTCCGTGATGATTTCGGAAAATGTGGAGCGCTCACTTACTTATATCAGCCATTTTAAGCTTTCCATAATGCACACCTGTTCCTCTCGCCCCACTTCCCCCATCTTCTATACTATCCCCTACATCATTATCTATTATATGAATCCTGATGGCTGTGGCGGCTCATGTTTGGTTACTAATTCAATTAGTGAGTTAATATCACAATGTGATAACAGGCCGGTGCTATTTGCACTGTACCTTTGGGAGCGTGCTAAATCTCTGCTGTTGTTCCCTCCTTGCTTGACTCACCCTACTATCCATAGCCATACTCTTTTTGTTAGCCTCTCTCACGTCCCTAAAATACGCTTCACTTGTCGTGTTACTTTCTCTTATCCTTCTCCCCGGGATTGAGCCTATAACTTAAATATTTTAGTTTGGTGAGGGTTCCGCATTCCCCTCGGGCTGAGCTACACGCGGATACTCCCACCCGCCTGCAGCGTCCCCTCCATCTACTTTCCCATCATAGCGCTTTTTTCTCTGCGGCGTGTTTCGTTCATTTTATTCCCACTGAGCAGACACTCAGACCAGTCTCATGTTCTATTTCAATTTCTATCTATGGTGCGACTCACACGCCATGCGTCGAGCCCAAGTGGCCTTTCACATCACATAACTGGTCCGCACCTCTGGTCCTTTTTGTTTTTCACACTACGCGTCTTTTCTTTGCGATCTATCTTACTATATTCCTCCTTCTCTCTTTGTCTCCTCCGCTTGTGCAGTCCCGTACATTCAGACATCATGCTCGGCTCCATTCGTAATACAACATAAAAACTCTGTACTCCGCCTCGCCTTATATTAGTACCAGCTAGATCCTTATTTTCTCTGATTTGTCTTTGAGGTTAGCTATTAGCACTCTGAACAAGACATGTCTCGCTAGCCACTGTCTCTTATAACTATATAACACTGTAACACTCTGCTCTTTGTTATTTCTCGGGGGCTGGCAATTCCACTCGGATGAGGGCGTACGCACTACGGAGAGAGGAGCGACGCTAGTAGCCGATACACTGAAACACCACATCACCCAATATTTTCCCCACCTTTCAAACTCGACCTCATTCCTGGTAATTCGTCTTAGATCTTTTTCCTTCATTTTTTTTTATATTTTTGGCTTTTCAATTCTACTGCTAACATGACTTGGCTCCTTAACGCCACGTAATACTCTCATACAGCACGCTCGAGACTGTTCCCCAGCCCATTCTCGGCATCCGTCCTTTGATTGCCACACTATCTCTTGAAATTTCCGTTTCCTATACTTATCGTTATTTGTAATTACTTTACGCATGATGTCTGGTAAAATGACTTTGTAGTCAACATCTTCTCGTTATTTCTACCCACACCAACCTATTCAGTGCTCCTGATATTTCCACCTCGCTCCTGCTTATACTACGACTTATTCTCTCGTATAATGTTCGATTTTATTGCAACGTTTCGCTTGTGGTCAATTCGGCAGTCTCTCTACCATCAGCACTCGAGCTTATCCTTGCCTTTTGCTCTTCCTCTCGGCTTTATTTATTTTCATCCCGACTGGAGGCTAGTTAATATAGACACAGCTCGCATACACCGTTCTCTTGCGTTTTACTTCTATCAACAATTGTACTCGCTTGGCTCCCCTCGCCCTGTGCCTCTGTTTCGCTTCATCGCGCCAACCTCCTCGTTACGAATTGTCGTCTCCCCATGCGCTTCCACCCAACCGACTCTTACACTTTTTTCGCCACCAGCAAGGCGGCGTGGAACAGAGTAACGGTCATTTACATCGAGGCTCCGCACCCGGGCGTCCTCTGTTCGGGTTACTAGTGACTCCGTCATTATGGGTGGCCTTATAATCTATATCGTACCAGCACGCTACATTATCTACCCGTACCGCCCCTCCTCCATTGATGCCCTACTCTCCCACCTGCTTTTTTACCCTCAACTGGTTCTGCACACGTCCAGTAATTGCATTGTACTACGGCTATTAATTCCGTCTCACCACTTGGTATTATCGTAGATCGACGATCGTATGAGTAGCTAAATATTGTAGGTTCGATCTTCATGACTCACCAGGTGGTTTGTCCATTGACTATGCTGTAATTCTCTCTCCGATGTTCTAACACTCTCTCCATCTTTCCACCTTATTCTCGCTGTCTGCGATTCCCCCGTGCCTTTCTCTCATACGTATCTTGGTAACTCATCCCGCGCGAATTTTCCCATTCCATTCAACTACACATCCTTGGTGATCTATTAAGTTCCTGGTTACTTTGCTATATCTGTCACTTATTCCACTCTAAGATACATTTCTAGCTTCATATGATTGCTGCAACCCTTCTACTTCTCCGACTCCCGTCTTATTATTGCAATCTCAAACGCTTGTTCATCCTCTGTATTTATCTCTCTAACATCTTACTCAACGGTTCATTATTCTTGTTTCCTCTCACATGTTTATCTTATATTTGTACTATTCACTAATATTATTGTCGTCTTTACTCCTGCAGTAAAAACAATCGACATATATAATAAATAAAAATATTAAACTTAACCCCTTCCAATTCTCCTTCGTGTAGATTGAATGGTCGTGCGCCATATGCCCCCCCCCTATTTCGATATCTCACACGCGCTTCACGTACTACCCCACCTTCTCCCACTACGCTTCTTTTGAGACTTGTTTACACAGTACACTCTCTGATTTTTCTTGACGGTTTGTTCTAGGTGTTTTTGGTTAGCTTTCTATTCCCGTTGTTTTCGGTGTTTCTCTTTTGTGAAAGCGGTCCACAATTACTTGTATCTCCTGTACGATAGTATTACTGAACTTTTCTTGTCACTCAGTGGGGTGTTTGTTCCATCCAATTCAACCGCATATAAATTTACAGTTCTCTTCCTCTCCCACTGGCAAAACCTCCATATTTACCCACTGTTTCCATCAGATCTATAGTGGGTGTTGCTCCAGAGGTGATTCACATTGGCACGTTATCTTTCGCAGGAGCTGCACGGCTGTACCCTTATTCACGCCCCTGGCCTGGGTTTTTTGGAGACCTCTCTTTTTCCAGACCACGCCTTCTAGACTACTTTGCCTATTCTTGAATCTGCTCTTGTCTCGCACTTTGGTCTCACTTTTGGTGGTGTGACACCTTGGCATTTTGTTTCCTGTTCCCGCAGAATTTGTCCCCCTTTACGTCCTCGAGCACTCTATTCTATACGCATTGGCATGCTTCCAGCCTGTGCCGCCCTCCCCTCCTATTGGCTGCAACAATATTGGTCTGTGTATCGCTTTACACGTATATGTTCTCATGTACTCAGAGGTCAATTGCTGAGACGGGACAATATTACTTTCTCACCTTATATCAATACATAGAGACTAGTCTTTTTCATTGAATTTTACCGTCGCTTCATTTCGTGTGGCGCCTTCTTTTACACAGTTTCATGCTTTGCGGCTCTAAATTATGCAATATCCTGGTTGTTACTTGATATAGCTTTCTGGTTCTGTCTTATTGTGACTTACAAATGTTGATATTAAAGTCTCTGGTATTTGCTCTGCTCTTAATCTATAACATTTCAGCTCCCTCAATGTTTGCCGGCTTTCTCCTTGTAGCTTTTGTGGTATATTCTCTAATTAATCAACAGCACAAGCGAGTCTGTTATTCGTTCACTTGGAAAATTGTCATATATCGTCATCTCATCTTATCCAGGGGGTTTTGAACCATCTCACCTGCCAACTGTAGTGCCCTAATGAATCACATGGGCGGTAGAGTTGTTCGATTTGAAAGGTACAATGTTTCTCAGCCTCAGGGTCAGCTGTTTATACTTTCATATCTATGGCACATAGCAACTTGACTATTTTTTTCTCTCTTCCCAGTACGGATACCGACTCTACGATTGCTTTTTTAAATAGAACGACCGTGTGGTTGGACTGTATTTGGCAGAACCTTATTTTTAGGCATTTTGGCATTTAAAAGGAAACATGTATTGCACTAGCCCTTCGAGCTCTCCCTCTGATTTAGTTAACTCTCTCTCCTATGCTGAGTCTGTGGCACACACGAAGTGTATTCTTCTTCCCATAGTGCAACAGAGTCTAATCGTAGCTCGTCTCATACTCTTCGTCATCCTTTCTCCTATATTCCCCTTAGTTTCTTGATTTTTCTGTCACTCAGACTTTTCCAGATCCAATCTCTTTTTCCCCGTCATTAATAGTATCTGTTGTCCTGGGGGTCCCTTATATGTAAGGAGAGATTCTAACTTAGAATACAACACACTTACTTCAGTCTATAATTTACGTTACTTTGCTATATTTACATCACTCTTAACTCTTCATTTTCCAATCACATACCTCTTTTTCTGAGTTTACTCGCGATGTCATTTGTTAGGTCATTATTCCACCTTAGACCTACCGCTGCCTAGTAAGGTGTGATCTTCCTCGACCATGGTTTAAATCCGGAGCCTCACTCCTTTTTTATTTCTTTGTATTTCTTCTTTACGCTACTCGCATTTTCTTCTTTAATTGCTAACCCGCAACTTTCAACATCTTCTCGGTTAATTCTTTTTTCCACTTTGTTCTATTTCCAGATCGTCAGCTTCTTCTATCTGTTTTTTCTTTTATTTTTTTATTTTTTTTCTTTTTTTTTTTTTTTTTTTTTTTTTTATTTTTATTTTTTCTCTTCTGCTGCATACACGCATTTTCCCTGAGTCGCGGGATGGCTATGGCAGCTGGACTTACTGAGACACACACACTACCCCACCACCGCCGCTACGCGATCGTAGTTCCCTTGTCAGATGACCATCAAACACTTGGCATCATTTTGCACTCCATGTCCTTGCTTGTTAACTGTCACACAACAGCCCGAACATCAGCCTACTCTCCAATAGGACGCGAGCAATCCTGGTTTCCCTTCTTGGTCGCTGCTTGCTTCTTTGAGGGATCCAATGCGTTGTTTTGTTTTTTTTTTTTTAAACAGTAGGAACCATGACGGACATTTTAAACATTTAAACAAGGGAATTTTTTAGAACAGCATTTTCGGGTTTTTTTTTTTTTTTTTGGGGTCTTTTGAACTGACCCAAGTTCTTGTGTAATGCCTCCCCAACCTCCGATGGGATTTGGGAGCAGTCTCACCAGGTAACTTCTTTTCTGCAAGTTCCATTCTCTGCAAAATCACGACATGAACGCCTGTTTGGCTTATCTGAGATATTTTCAGGGAAGCAATTCAAACACATGCGCGCTTTTTTTTTTTTGGTCGAGGCGCCGGTGAAATTTGTCTAACATGGATGACGACCCTGTGGTGTCCCTTTTATTGATCTAGGACGGCATTACTTTTAGAAAAAACTTCCAAAACTTCCAATCATATCTCTTCCAGTTTGTCATGCTGTTAACGTCACGGTCACCGTTGAATGACTTTCTTGAGCACTTTTTGGGATATGAATGCAAGTGGGGTTTTATTCATATTTGTATATTGTTCTTATTATAAGGCTTGTGTTTTGGTGCTGGTGGGAAACAGTGAACCCGCAAGGACAATCAATGCGGGCACAATGCACGCTGCTTCTTGAAACAACCAAGGTCCCTCCAAGTTGGTCTGGTGGGAAAACCAGAGGGTTTCTTCTCAACCAACCCTATTAATTTACACATTTTGAATAAACAATTCATGAAAGTCAACTTGATAGACTGTTCTCCTTACTGCCTCAATCCTTTTCCGGTTTTCTCCTCCTCTGTTTAGTCTCTGAATCCAGTAGCTGCACAATTTTTAATTCAAAGATTAGTCGTCAATTCATTTGAGCTGAAAAGAAATGTTTTCAAAAGCTTGAGAGAGAGGGGGTAAGGGCTTTTGAATGAACTTGTATTCTGGAAGCTGCATTTACCCAAAG
Organism: Morella rubra; assembly: GCA_003952965.2. Classification (NCBI taxonomy): domain Eukaryota; kingdom Viridiplantae; phylum Streptophyta; class Magnoliopsida; order Fagales; family Myricaceae; genus Morella; species Morella rubra. The sequence goes on from CM025852.1 coordinate 21,016,052, forward strand.
AGAGAGAAAGAGTTGAAAATGAATCCCCTTAGGTGAAATAAATTAGGCATGAAATTTTGGAGAGAGAAAGAGAGAAGACCTAGATGGGCCAATGGCTGAGAGTTCACTGAAAGATACAGATTTTGATCATGGGGAGCATGTCCAACAGCCAGCAAGGCTTCCTTCCGTATATAATCCAGATTGTTCCGAGGAGTTAGCCCCGTACAACTGCAGCTTCAGAGTCTCCTGGAGTAGATTCGAGGGAAGGATGCTATTGTAAAATATCTCCCCTTTCTATTTCTGTTTGCTGAGATGGGACGTGTTCTTGCCAGTACTCTCCTCCTTTGTAGCTTGCTGCTGCTTTTTGATCCTTCCCTTTCACATCCTTCATGCATTGATTCAAGTGGGTTGTGCTCTCATTTTTCTCTCTCTTGTCGTGGGATTAAATTTCTACTTCAGATTTTAGTGCCTTCTGATGAATTATTCATATCAAAGTCAAAATTGATTCACCATTTCTACTGTTTTAATTGGTGTAGGGGCACCTTTTACTTTGAACGCCACACTGACGTTTTGTCCTTACAATGGGACCTCATGCTGCGACTCCAACGAAGATTTGGTATTACAGAAGCAATTGGCAGCAATGAATATCTCTGATCCTGGCTGTGCTTCTGTTATGAAATCCATACTCTGTGCGGTACGAAGTTCTCTTAAAAGAAAATATATGCTTTACCCAGATATGCACCTTTCATGGCCATAAACCTTGGTATTTCGTCTCAGAATATATGTGGCCCTGAAAATTTCGTCCTAAAAACATTTGGCCCTATTTAAAACTTCCTTTTCCCCTTATACCTTGGCTGTTAATCTGTTTGTTCCTGTTTCATGGCCAATTTACAAGTTGCCCGTTGGCTAAATTGAAATTGTCATTCACAATGAATGTTGATATTGCACAAGTATAAATATTTAGATGTTTGCTTGCATAAGGAAATTTCTTCAGATTACGTTCCTTGTATGAAGTTCTTGTGTAAGTCAGACTAAATATAGCATTACTTCAAAGCAAATAAGCACGCGAACATGCTACTGAACTTCTTGATCAATCCTCTCGTTGTTGTTATATGTGTCAATTTTTCAAATTTCGGATATTCATGATGTGTTTCAAATCTTTGTTTTCATGGTTTGCAGAGATGCGATCCATTTTCCGCAGAGCTATTCACAGTTGCTTCTGTACCCCGGACAGTTCCTCTGCTTTGCAATTCCACTGTTTCAGCTAATTCGTCCCAATCTAACCAAGCAGCAAATAACTTCTGCTCTAGGGTATGGGATACATGCCGAAATGTGTCTCTTTTGAATTCTCCCTTTGCCCCGTCACTGAAAGGTCAAGCTGGATTACCTGTCAATTCCAAGGTTAGCGTACTGACCCAATACTGGCAGTCAGAAGCTGATTTCTGCAAATCATTTGGCGGAGAGTCTACTGGTGGATCAGTATGTTTTGATGGTCAAACCGTTACACTAAACAACAGTGGAACTCCTAGCCCTCCACATGGCATGTGCCTTGAGAAGATAGCAAATGGATCTTACCTTGCCATGGCTCCCCATCCTGATGGGTCAAACCGTGCATTTTTTGCTAACCAACCAGGTGTGATTTGGTTGGCAACTATTCCTGACCAGGGAGCAGGAGGGACACTGCAGCTTGATGAATCTAATCCCTTTGTTGATCTAAGTGATGAAGTACATTTTGATACGGAATTTGGGATGATGGGAATAGCATTCCATCCAAACTTTGCACAAAATGGGCGATTCTTTGCTTCCTTCAACTGTGATAAGGTCAAGTGGCCAGGATGTAGCGGAAGATGTTCATGTAACTCGGATGTCAATTGTGATCCTTCAAAGCTTGGAGCTGCTAATGGTGCCCAGCCATGCCAGTATCAAAGTGTCGTTGCGGAGTATACTGTTAATGGTACCTCAACCAAGCCTTCTTTGGTACAAACCTCTACACTCAAAACTTTTCAGTTGTTAATTTAACTCAAATGAGTCTAACGGACTCTTGACTTCTGTCCAGGCAACAAGTGCCAAACCAACGGAAGTGAGAAGGATATTTACAATGGGCCTTCCATTTACATCTCATCACGGAGGGCAGATACTCTTTGGACCTGCAGATGGGTATTTGTACTTCATGATGGGAGATGGTGGTGGTGAAGGCGATCCTTTCAATTCTCGCGCAAACCAAGAAATCATTGCTTGGAAAGATTATGAGGCTTGATGTAGACAACATGCCCAGTAAGTATCGGCCAGGATTGTTTGTGCATTTACCTTGTTATTGACCTTTGTTTGTTTGAAATAATCTCCCCGTCCAGGCTCTCTCTGTGTATTCGTTTTGTTCTGATATTGATGCACTGCTGAGGCTAAAAAATCAATGCTACCTCAAAGTTTACATGTCTGACTGGGAACCTGAATCTGTGAAAGACCCATCTCCTCCTATTCTTTGATGTTGATCAACTAGAAAGGGGAAGTAGAAAGAAAATATACGCAGTACGGAATCAGACAATATAGGGTTGTTGTATACATGACGTTTTAGGTTCTCTATGAAGCATTGTGAATGGCAAGCCTGTTTACTGGCATAGTTGTAGTTTGTTTGCCACTGTTTTAAATCTCACTCTTGTCCCTTGTACTGTCTTTCCAGGTGCACAAGAAATTGAAGAACTTAATCTTTGGGGTAACCTACTCTATCCCGGCAGATAATCCGTATAAGGAAGATACAGAATTGCAGCCTGAAATATGGGCCTACGGATTAAGAAATCCTTGGCGTTGTAGTTTTGATGCAGAAAGGCCTTCCTACTTGATGTGTGGAGATGTTGGGCAGGTTTGAGATATTTCTCTTTCTATATTCTTGTATGGGAAGTTGCTTTGCTACCAGTACTCAACCTAGATAGCATGTTAAATTTACCAAAAGAACCTCCATTTCAAGAGTCCTTTTTCTTGCTTTTAATTATCCTTGGAAGTGAAGCTCTCAAAAGGAAACAGAGAAGTTCTTTCACGTTCACCTCTGTGAGTGACCTTTTTATATTGAACTTGCCACTCAAGAGTGTTTAAGAATTTTTCAGAGAAGTTAATTCTATGCATGATAGAGAGGAAACTTGTTCGAACTAAGGAAAAGTAGGTATAGTTCAGCAAATCCCTTGTTTGACCACCAACTCCTCCCCAGCTGCTAATTTCAGAATCTGAAAGGGCAATCATTTTGGGTTAGCAATTCTCCTGAACTTTTTACTTTAGAACTACTTGTAGGGAATCTTCAAAATGTATTCTGAAACCTAGAAACAGGACCTGGCAATGAAACATTGAAACAGAGTTTTCAGTTTTTCAAAGCATCAGTTAGGCTTTATTCACAAGGAAACATGACTGCAACTGGCCTTTATTCAAAACTAGCTTTGATTGATTTCAGTGCCAGCAGAACATAGGTTGCTCCCATCCAACTCTATTGCATACTGCAATGTACTAAATAGCTTAGTCGTTTTTATCAATGGTTTCCAGCAATTTCTCATCTTATTTGCATCCTCTAGTAGGTGTCTGATTCCCATTAAATTTGTAATCAATAGCATTGTAGCTGGGAAAAGTAAGCCAGTTCTTTCTTTCAAGGTCATTCATTGTCTTTTCCAGTAAGGGCGTCTCAAGGTTCTGGGATTCCTTCATTTTCTTTAATTGTTAACTCGCCTGTTCAAAGGCCATGCAATAAGAGAAAATCCCGAGTATGTATGGCTAGATTCTGAACAGCGCTTGGACACTTTTCTCTACATATAGGATCGCTATGAAGAGGTGGATCTCATCACCAAGGATGGAAACTATGGCTGGCGTGTTTTTGAGGGCCCCCTTCTATTCAATACTACAATGACACCTGGTGAAAATGCAACTGTTAATTCGCTAAATCTAAGCGCAATCTTTCCGGTTATGGGATATTTCCACTCTGATGTAAATAATAAGGTTGGATCAGCAGCAATTACGGGGGGCTACTTCTATCGGTCTACAACTGATCCTTGCATAAACGGAAGGTAATTATGCTTTTCTCATCTTTGTCCTGAATGGATGAGACTTTCAGTCATTCTTTGTAGATACCATAAGCTGAAGAGCCTCCTAAGAGTAATAACACTGTCAAGAAATGTACAAAATCCGTGATTATCAGCTGAAAAAGAACGAAGTGTTTTCTTGGGACTACCATGCTGACCCTTGTGATAACATTGATCCTTGCTAACAATTTACTTGATCTCAATTTTCAGGTACCTGTATGCAGATTTATATGCAACTTCCATCTGGACTGGCATCGAGAGTCCAGAAGACAGTGGGAAGTTCAACAGTAGTTTAATCCCTTTCAGTTGTGCTGCTGACTCTCCTTTACCATGCACCTCTGTGCAAGGAAGTTCTCTTCCAGCTTTGGGGTATATCTTTTCCTTCGGGGAGGACAACAATAAGGACATTTATTTACTTACGAGCAGTGGTGTTTACAGAATTGTTAGTCCTAGTCGTTGTAATTACACTTGCACAAAGGAAAATGTCACTTCTGTTCAAAGCCCCGCTCCTACTTCCGCTAAATCTCGTGCAAGCCAGTTGAGTGCCCCGTGTAACAATGCAGTGCTCCTATTCTGCTCGTTGTTGTTGATTTTGCTGGGTTTGGTCTAGTATACATTCAGGACGACGGCGTGGTTTGTTGCAATGGCGTTTTGTTTGTACCGTGTGCCTTTTTGTTCACTTTGTTCCTCCTTCGTTTGTACCAAAATGTTCAAATGAAGTTCAAGTTGCTTTTGGATTCTCTCAATTTTTGTAATTGATGTCTCTGTAGAGTTAAATCCTTTGTTGTTCAATTGTAACGCTGCATGGGCATAGGGGAAATGAATGCAGAGGACGTGTTTTGTGTTTCCTACATTTTCAGATCTTTGAATGAATATATTCTTCCAAGAGTGAATTGTTTGCTATCTAATCGGCAATCGCATAAGCTTGCCTAGAAAAGAAAGCGAAGCCATAATCTTGGATTAAGGATACACCCTGACCGTTCCCTTTGCGTTGCCTAAGGTGAAGGAGGTTGCCAATGAGCTGAAAGGGGTCCAAATCTTTAGAGCACTACCTTTCGTTTAGCAACGCTCACAATACTTCGTGTGAGCCAATCTTCGAGACAATACTAATCGTCTTCCCTGGAGTACAATATAGCTGTTACGTTGTGATTGGTCGGGATAAATTTTAAAACCCAAATGAGTTTTTTAAAAAAGCGTTAAAACTCAATGAACCATTTGTAATTTTCTCTATATTTTACTGCTGCTATTCCAATTGTTTTTATGTGGTGCATAAATCACAAGATGTTGGTTGAGTACCCTCGCACTTTACTGGCCACTCCACTAAGCGATCATCACATGATGCATAGGGCAATAGTCAAAATCATGCTACATGACCCAATTATCACACATATCAACCATAAGATCGGAGGGCGCACATTGATGAACTCTAGTGATTCGAGAGTTCAATGTGAAAATATGGTAGTTCAAACCCCTAATGTGACATTGATTCCATAGTTCGAAGAGTGTAAAATGAAATTTATTCTCCTATTTACAAATTCTTGTTTCATGTATGAAATGCTTTTCTAAATTCATGTATTTATAATTTCTATCAAATATAAAACTACATAAGATTCGTGACTTCATCTCCTTTATGTGAGTTCATATAAAAGAGGAATAAAATCCCAAGAGCAGATCTGCAATTCTTTTTTTTTTAATCGAGCAGATCTGCAGTTCAATTCAACTGGTTTTTGATTACTTAAAATGTATCAATTTAAAGTGCTGTATTGATCGATGCAACTGATTAATTAAAGAATCAAAACCCATACTTAATTCAAGTTTAAGATCGTCAGCTACGAACCCAATTAATATATTTTTTTTCCCAAGTCAAAAATCTGCACTACTATCCTTATAATTAGACGTGTGGTTGGAATTTTGAAAATTAATTTTTAGATTGGAAATTAGGATGTTTGACTGCAATTAGGCCTCCATTTTATTATCCTCTGAGTATGTTCGTGCAATGAGTGTGGAAATTAAAAACTACAACAAAAGAAAGGAAAAAAGAAAAGAAGAGAAGGAATCTATTAATCTAGCTGTGTTAATCACTAATTTTCCCAATAGGAATTTATAATAATCTGGAATATATTTTCCAAGTCAAAAATAATATATAACATCAACTTGTACTGATTGAAATTTTTTGTGACAGAGTTTCAAATTGATTAAGCAGTCAATTGTCTTTTCCATTATTATATTTTCAATCAACGAACTTTTTAAAAGCGACTGCAATTATAATTTACTAGCTAATTAAAATTTAAAACACTGCATGCAAGGTTCAAGTTGGATCCAAATGATTTAAAGCGGATAACAAGCAATTTTTCTTTATTTGATATTAATCGGCAAGGAATAAATCGGTCCAAATGGCCCAAGCACAGACCGTGGCAACAAACGAAAAGCCCATGCTGAAGGACGGTGACAAAAGAGGCAAGTTCAAAGGGCTTGCTGGGGATAAGGCAGAGTCCGACCCACGGACATATCTCTCCTGAATCATTAAATGTGGGTCACCTCCTCTATGAAGATCCTCGTGACGATTTTTTATCTGCACACATTATGCCATATCGATTCCTTTGTTCATTCTCTCAACTTAAAATTTTGGGAAAAATTACGTGGAGCTCACTAGGTTTTAGCCAATATCAAAAGCCTTACTGGGTTTTAAAAAAAATCTCAAAGCCCACTGGTTTTCTATTTTGGTATGAAAATTAACTCAAGCCAACTCCATTACTGGAGATAACGGAGCCCAGTACATTTAAGTTAAATGTCAGGGCTAAAACCAATCACTGGTTGCCATGTGTTTAAAATCCTTGTCTGCTCCATTCGGTCTCTCGTCTGCATGCCATGTACAAAAATTGTGCAACGTGATAGAAGAACTAATGGAGCAGACAAGGAATTTTAAACACGTGGTAACTATCGATTGGTTTTAGCCTAACATTTAGCTGTGGCAGACGAGAGACCGAATGGAGCAGACAATGAATTTTAAACACGTGACAGACATTGATTGGTTTTAACCCTGACATTTAGCTTAAGTGGACTACGCTCATTATCTCCAGTAACAGCATTGGCTTGAGTTAGTTTTCATACAAAAATAAAAAATCTAGTGGGACTTTGAGATTTTTTTAAAAATCTAATGAGACTTTTGATATAGGGCTAAAACTCAGTGAGGTCAGTATAATTTTCTCTAAAATTTTTGTAAGAGTAAGATTTTATTATTTGAATTATATTTTTTAGTATTTTTAACCCGTCAAAAAATTAAACTGGACAAAGTAACGAAAAGTTACTCATAAACAGTCTTTTCAGTTAGAGCCACCTGTTAAATCTCCAACAAAAAAGGGTAAGACATCTAATCCAAAGGGAGATGAGATATTAACTTTCATAATTCCTATTCATATAAGAAGAACTAACTTAACTATCGGAGCCAATTCTCCTAGGGAGGCCCCCTTCACGGCATTTTTGTGCAGGTATTGTATAGGCAAGGTGAGCTCTCCACGTGTCCTTCGTGATCATTTTAGGGAGAGTGGTAGGGGCTAAAGTGCAGAAAACTTTTGTGGCTGGACCGTTGGAAGGAGAAGTTTTTGCTGCTGTGTTGGGTATTGAGGAGGCTCGGGCATGTGGATTTCAGGATGTTGTTATTAAGGGTGACTCTCTTTTTGCTATTGAGGCCTTCAGGAAATTTTCAGTGTGTGTTGACTAGCATGTTCATGGGAGAATTGAAGAGGCGTTTGGCTGTCTCTTTATTTAATTCTTGCGTATTTGAATTTGTTAAAAGAGGTGTTAATGTGGAAGCACATTATCTTGCTCGATGGGTTACTTCCTTCTCGATGGATTGCCTCCTTGATTGAGTTAGGAGGTTATCACGATATTCATAAGCACTATCTTGACTTGATTTGAATCTATGTCGGAACTGATCTTCTGATTTCTTATTTCTTGCTTTGTTTTGTTTTGAATAAGTTTGATGAAAAAAAAAAACAAAAAAAGGTGAGCGCTCACGACCCATCGTAAAGTAGATGGACGTTTTCTTGATATCATCGGAAATAAATGTGTAAGACTCAAATTTATAATATTATGAAAATGATACAGATCACATGTTCATTTTTTTTTTTCTCAAACATTTCCAGATGTTTGAATGAGTCTATTGATGATTGTATCTGTTACCCACTACCACAAGAGTAAAAGTAGCTTAGTACGACGAAATTTCCGGAAGCTTTACAAAATGATTCTAATGACAGCTCTTTCTACAAGACACAATATCATTGTATAAATTACGATCGAGATGTTTTATAATTTCGTAATAAATTGCACCTTACAATTTTGGAATCGAATAGATATAACAAGTGAATTTTATACTATTTAAATTTTAGTTTTAGAAAGTTTTGAATAATGTGACTCTACATTAAGTTTCATGCATTGCATTTATTTCTCTTAAAATTATAAATTACATCAAGGTCATGTTTGGATATAAAATATTTTCAACTTTTTATGAAATATTTGAAAAAATTAACATTTTCACAACCAAATATCAAAAACTCAAAATTTTTTATACAAATTCCATTCCATTTTCATACAAATTTTTGCCTATCAAACATCACTTCAGCTTGCTTACTGGGGAGTCGCTGGCCATTTTATTTTAAGGTGAAGGAGGTTGCCAATGAGCTGGCAGGGGTCCTTTCGTTTAGCAAAGCTGACAACGCTTCGCGGGAGCCTAATCTCTGAGAGGTGACGAACCATCTTCCACACAGTACAACCTGCACACGGAAAAAACATCATCAGTAACAAGTAAAACAGTATTGAGTATTGTCTGCTGGAGGTCCTGAAATCATTGGGTTCTGGAGCACTGAGCAGAGGAACTTGCCTATGCCTTGTGAATGGATAATGCATGCGACCTGTTTGTTTTGATATTATGCTGTTAGAGGTTCAATCCCCACTGTGGTTTGTAGGAGCTTTCCAGGCATCTTATGTAACTCACGAACTATGTACATTTGATTTATTTATGTTATGCTTACCAATCACCCAAAAAACAAATAAAGTATTCTATTGATCCTAGAGGATACTTTAATAACCTGGGATTTTCGTTTTGTACAATGTACAGTTGTTCTTAAGGACTTTTATAGAATATATGTGAATAAACTATGTCATTTGAGTACTGTCAATTTTTCTAGGCTTGTTTTTTTTTGGTTCTGGATTGGAATCTCATAATCCAGGAGCGCAAATTCTGTTGGCAGAAGTGAGCCACCCACGATCTATCCAGTTTTTTTTGAGCACGATCTATCCAAGTTTATGCCGGAAAACCATTGACTTTCTTCGCAGTCAGCCCCATTAAACTTTGTGATGCTGGTTTTGTGGATTCTGTTTTAGTCTAATGAAATTTACTTAGAAAAAAATCCCCATTATATTAAGGATTTTTTAATAAAGAATTCATGAAGGTCAAAGTGCACAAACTCCTGTTGTGGTGGCCTCAATTACTTTGGGAACCAGTTTGAGATTAGACAATAACCCACATAGATTAGTTGACTAATTAAGAGTAACTTCAAAGTTGAAGAGTTTGTAATGGGCAGCATGTCAAACAGCCAGGAAGTCTTCCTTCCTATATAGAGTGTTTGTAGTTTCCTCGGTGTTCGTAGGTTTGCTGAGATGGGACGCGCACTTGCCAGTACCTTCCTCTTTTGTTGCTTGCTCCTTCTTTTTGATGCTTCTTCTTCACATCCTTTATGTATTGATTCAAGTGGGTGCTGTCATACTCTCTACTACTCTATCTTTTTTCCTTGGGGCTGAATTTCTAACTTAGTGCATTATGGTTAACTGTCCTTGTCTATTCTAGATCGTCTTTGTCACTTTCTACTGATTTAACTGGTGCAGGGGCACCCTTCACTTCGAACACCACATTGAAGTTTTGCTCTTACAATGGAAGCGCATGCTGCAACTCCACAGAAGATTTACAGTTACAGAAGGACTTCCAATCCATGAACATCTCTGATCCTAGCTGTGCTGCTGTTATGAAATCAATACTTTGCGCCGTAGGTTCTTATAATATTGTTTTGTCTGACATCTCGCCCTTAGTGCTGCACCATTTCAAAAGTTCTTTTTCAAACAGACCTCGGTCGTTCCTCTGTTTGTTCACGTTTCATGGCCAATTTATGGGATCTTCATGTGATTCCTCTCTTTGTTTTTTTGTGTCCATGTTTCGAACTGACTGTTTAGGATGTGTTTCGGATCTTTGTCGTCATGTTTTGCAGAGATGCGATCCATTTTCCGCAGAGCTATTCACAGTTGCTTCGACACCCCGGCTAGTTCCTCTGCTTTGTAATTCCACTGTGTCAGCTAATTCGTCCCAATCTAACCAAGCAGCACATAACTTCTGCTCCAATGTATGGGATACATGCCGAAACGTGTCCTTTTCGACTTCTCCCTTTGCCCCTTCACTGAAAAATCAAGCTGGATTACCAGACAATTCCAAGGTTAGTGTACTGAACCAATACTGGCAGTCAGAAGCTGATTTCTGCACCGCATTTGGCGGAGAGTCTAGTGATGGATCAGTATGTTTTGATGGTCAACCCGTTACCCTAAACAACAGTGGAACTGCTAGCCCTCCACATGGCATGTGCCTCGAGAAAATAGCGAATGGATCTTACGTCAACATGGTTGGTCATCCTGATGGGTCAAACCGTGCATTTTTCGCTAGCCAACCAGGAAAGATTTGGTTGGCAACTAATCCGGAACAAGGAGCCGGAGGAACATTGGAGCTTGATGAATCCAATCCCTTTGTAGATCTGACTGATGAAGTATATTTTGATTCTGAATTTGGGATGATGAGTATAGCATTTCATCCAAACTTTGCCCAAAACGGCCGATTCTTTGCTTCCTTCAATTGTGACAAGGTTAAGTGGCCAGGATGTACCGGAAAATGTTCATGTAACTCAGCTGTCAATTGTGATCCTTCAGGGCTAGTATCTGATAATGGTGCCCAGCCATGTCAATATCAAAGTGTTGTTGCGGAGTTTACTGTGAACGGTTCCTCAGCTCAGCCTTTTTCGGTACAAAGCTCTGCACTCAACCTCTTCAGTTGTTACTTAAACTTAAATGATTATGAGTTATGACCCACTCTGTATCTGTTTTCCAGGCAACAAGTGCCAAACCAACAGAAGTGAGAAGAATATTTACAATGGGCCTTCCTTTTACAATTCATCATGGAGGACAGATACTCTTTGGACCCGAAGACGGGTATTTATACTTCATGATGGGAGATGGTGGTGGTGTAGGTGATCCTTACAATTTTGCTCAAAACAAGAAATCACTGCTTGGAAAGATTATGAGGCTTGATGTTGATAACATACCCAGTAAGTGTCAGCATAGAATGTTTTATGCATTTAGCGATTTTTTTTTTGGATAAATTGCATTAAGCAATATTCTCCTACTTGGAACAAGAGCTACTGCTGTTCAAAAAACTGTCTACTCCCATGCCTCTATGTTGATCAATTTGAAAAAGAGGGACAAATAGAAAGTAAAATTGGATTATACGAAATCAGAATATTTGGTCAGCATCATCAATAAGAGAACCATTCCAGGAATAATCACCAAAAGATCGACTTTTTCCCTTTTCTCAATGAACAAATGTGAATAAGTTGCTGGTTTTCTTGCATAGTTTCTCGAGGTTTGCATCTTTTACACTCACTCTTGTCCCTTGTAATGTCTTTTCAGGTGCAGCGGAAATTGCTAAACTTGGTCTCTGGGGAAACTATTCTATCCCGAAGGATAATCCTTATAACTCAGATACAGAGCTTCAGCCGGAAATATGGGCTTATGGATTTAGAAATCCTTGGCGCTGTAGTTTTGATTCGGAAAGGTCTTCCTACTTCATGTGTGGAGATGTGGGGGAGGTTGGAAAAATATTTCCTTTTCTATAAACTTTGATGGGAAGTTACTATAGCGTTATTCAACCTAGATAGCCTGTTAAGTGAAAGGAGCCTCCTTGTCAATTTTTTTTCAACCTAGATAGCCTGTTTGGGTTTTAGTTTTAACTCTGCTTAGGAACCTGTTAGAACCAAGGAAAAGTAGATAATGTTCAGCAAATAACTTCCTTGACCTTCCACTGTACCAGCGGAAGTTCTCTAATTTTATTATCCCCAATGCCCTGCTTTTCTCCCCTCACCTCACAAAAAAAGGAAAAAAAAAGGAAGGGAAACAAAAAAAAAAAAGAAGAGAAGGCCATTGTCCAATTAGATGGCAATTATTTGGGTTAGCAATTCTCTCTGACATTTTAATGTAAGGGAACTGTCAAAATATAATCTATAACCTAGGAATAGAAAATGGTGGAGAGACAATTAAACAAAGTTCCAGTTTTACAAAGCATCTGGAAGCCTGTACTCACAAGAAAACAAGATTGCAACTAGACTTTTTGGAAAATACCTTTGATGATTTCAGTGCCAGGGGAATATATTTCTAGTTGGCGTCTGCTAGATTGCTTGAGGACACGGATTATATTGCTTGGTCTTGTTTGTCATTGCCTCAAATGATGTGGCAGATATCTCAGCAATTTCTGACCCCTTTTTTTTTTCTAAGCATTTCTGATCCTTTTTTGCTTCCTCTACTGGGTTTTTGGTTGGAGTTTCTATCCTTCACGATCTAGCTAGATGAAGTAAGTCCATTGTGCTTCCAAAGGTGTTTGTTACAGAAAAGGGGGATTTGAAATTTACAGATTTCCTCATTTTCTTTCTGTTATGTTGGTTATGCTTTGGTTTGTAACTTTTCCCTGTTCAAGGCCATGCAATAAGGAACGACCGACCACTAGTTTGGAACCACATGTAAGACATTTTCTATCACACCTGCAGGATCGATATGAAGAGGTGGATCTCATCACCAAGGATGGAAACTATGGCTGGCGTGTTTATGAGGGCCCCCTTTTATACACCCCTCCAGAGTCGCCCGGCGGAAGTACACCTGTAAACTCCATAAGCCCCATTTTTCCGGTATTAGGATATTTTCATTCTGAGGTAAATGGCAAGGGAGCTGTCATCGGGGGCTATTTCTATCGGTCTGTGACTGATCCTTGCATGTATGGAAGGTAATTTATCTTTTTTCATCTTTGGCTTATGATGGATACGAGAATTGGAGTCGTTCTTGGGGGGTACAAGGCTGACCTTTGTGATAATTATACTGTCTTTGCTAACAAGTTACATAGCTTCATTTCAGGTACTTGTTTGCAGATGTATACGGAACTGCTCTATGGGCTGGCACCGAGATTCCTGAAGATAGTGGGAACTTTACCAGAAGTGCAATTCCCTTTAGTTGCGCAGCTGACTCTCCTATACCATGCACCTATGTGCCAGGAAGTTCTTTACCAGCTTTGGGAATTATTAACTCATTTGGGGAAGACAACCGTAAGGATATCTATCTCCTAACCAGCAGTGGTGTTTACAGAGTTGTTAGTCCTACTCGATGTAATTACACTTGCCCAAAGGAAAATGTCACCGCTGTTCAAAGCCCCGGTCCTCCTTCTGCTAAATCTCGTGCAAGCCAGTTCAGTGTCCCTTGTAACAATGTAGTTCTCCTATTCTGTGCTTTGTTGTTGATTTTGCTGGGTTTCGTCTAGTCTCTTGCATTGTGTGCATGTAATATAACAAGATGGCGCGAGTTTGTACTGTGTAACCTTTTCTTTTTTCCTTTCCTTTGTACCAAGAGTGATAAAATGAAATGAAATTTAAGGTGCTTTTAGATTTTTGCAAATTACATGTCACGTTTTCTTGCTCTTTTTTTTCTAGGCATAACAACAAATCTCATTTGTTCGAAGAGGTTCAAAAACTACAGTTACATGCTTCAAAAACTACAGTTACATGCTCAAAAGGTTAGTTAGACCCTCTGTAGAGTAGACGGACCAACCAGCAGTGGTAATCTCATTCGTTCAAAGAGGTTTTCAGTTATCTGCTCTAAAGAGTTAGTCAGACCTTCTGTAGAGGTGACGGGCCAACGAGCGGTGGGGCATGACGGCTATATAAACCCAAATGGGTGAAAAGCTGAAATGATTCATTAAAGACGAAAAACTAGAAAAACTAACAGAAACGGAAAGTCGAAGGCAAAGGAAGGAGGCAAAATTGGACGATGGAAGAGCTTGGTCCTTATGTGCCGGCCAGCCGACGCTAGATTTGTACCCATCGAAGTGGCAGGAGGTGCAAAGGCTAGCCGGAGGGCACGTGGCTGTCTGAGATTGCCACCAGAGCTTAGATCTAGCATGAAAGGTGTCACGTTCTCTTGCTTAGTTGAAGCCTTTATAGTACAATTCCTCCAAAAGGCTCCTATGTCTAGCATGAGTTGACCTCTCTATTGATAAATGCTTCTGGGTCTAAATCCTGGTTCTTAGATATCTCAAAGGCTAGTAGACTCTACTGATCAAGATATGCTCACTGGAGGTGCTAATTAGTACGGTTGTGGCAAGGCCTCGTCAAGTTGTTAAATGGAAAAAATTAGGACAGTAAATGAAACCGAATTGTTCATAGACAGTTCGAACTCAGCTTATATTCGGTTTGTTTAATCGAGTTGCATTGTTGGCTTAAATATTAAATGAGCCAAGTTCGATTAAAGCTCAATTTAAGACTTGCGAACAAAACTCATATAAGATTCGTAATATATAAAGCATGTGGTGGCCTCTTGGTCTAGGATTATGCTCCATAGGCTCAAAGGTGAATAGCTGTCAAAGGCTGCGAAAAACTTAAATCTAAAGATATGCTCAGAAAGGACCGCAAATATTACTGGAAGAGCAAGAGTACGGTTGTTGAAGCCGCCTCATTCAGGATGACACCCAAAAAATGTCGTGCAAGCCAGTTCAGTAACAATGTAAACGTCTAGCATTGTGTGCATGTAATATAGATGGCGCACTGTGGTCGTGCTTTTAGATTTTTGCAAATTACAATCTAGGTGTTCGAAGAGGAGTTACATGAGTTACATGCTCATGTAGAGTTGGCGTTAAGGCTCGTATTGAGCGGTGGGGCATGACGGCCTGAAATGTTTAGAAAAACTAACAGAAACTCAAAATTCAAATGTACGCTTCGAAGTGGCTTACTGAGATTGCCACCAGAGCTTAGATCTAGCATGAAAACTTAGTTGAATATAGTACAATGCTCCTATGTCTAGCATGAACCTCTCTATTGATAAATCTAAATCCTGGTTCTTAGATATCTCAAAGGCTAGTAGACTCTACTGATCAAGATATGCTCACTGGAGGTGCTAATTAGTACGGTTGTGGCAAGGCCTCGTCAAGTTGTTAAATGGAAAAAATTAGGACAGTAAATGAAACCGAATTGTTCATAGACAGTTCGAACTCAGCTTATATTCGGTTTGTTTAATAAATAGTTTATTTTGCTTAATATTAAATTTCGCTCGGCTCTTTCTTGCGAACAAAACTCATATAAGTTCAACTTAATTTATTTAAGTTCGTAATATATAAAGACATATAATATATTTAATACCTATATATTTATTACATTTGTATGTATTATATTCTTTGTATATCGTGTTATACACTATTATATGTTCTATCATTTAAATATTTAGCATATTTATTTATGTTTTATATATATAGTGTTATGTTGTATGCTGTACACGTTAGGGTGTATATTTAGTTTTTATGATATTAGCATGCGCTTAAAATAACTTATATAACCTAATATATTTAATTCTTTGTCATTTTATGCTATTAGTTTATGTTTAATATAACTCATATTCATATATATAATATCTTAAGTTACACTAGTACGGTATATACCTTAACATATGTCATTTTTGTATATATAAACATATATTTTGTTATGCACTTTAGTTTAAGCTTGATTCAATATATTTGGAAATTAAATATTTATAATTGTTTGACATTTTATATGGTATTAATGTATGTTTATCTAGTCATATATTTTGTTATTCATCTTACTTTAAGGTCAAAGTACTGTGCAAATATATTTCTTTCTATGTCATAACCAAATATATGTAATTACATGCCATCATCTTTTTTATGTTTCTTGAACTATATTTCTACATTCCTTGACTACTAGTATTGAAATTGAAACATAATGCTCAAGAACCATCTATTTAGCAACAGTTTTTGGAATCCACAGCGAGCTAAGGAAAATGGGAAAACCCTACCTCCAGCTGCATTAGCAACAGTTTTTAGCAACAGAGTTAATATCTCTTTCGTTTCGTGCGATATGAGGCCTTAATTAACTTTATAAAACATTTGTTTTACTGAGCTGAAAATTGTTTAGTCTTTTGATCCCTTTGTTTGTTTTACTAAGTTATAGATTGTTTACTTTTTATTTTTTTTAAATGTAAGTTTATAATAGCTTGTAATAAATTGATAAATGAAGGTTTTCTTCAAAATGTACCCTATTACTGTGATTTTTTTTTTGTGTGTTCATAATCTCTATTTAGACCTTAAAATATACCCTATTACTTGAATGATTGAAATTATTTGAAAGAAAACAAATAAAAATAAAACTTGAGCTCAAGCTGAGCCGAGTCGAACTCGTTTGTTTATTTTTAGTTGAGCTCGAGCTCTATTAAAAGTTCAATGAGTCGAGTTCAAACAGAGTTTTCGAGTTTTATTCGAGCTCAAACCCATATATATATATATGTGTGTGTGTGTGTGTGTGTGTGTGTGTGAGACTCATCTCAATCTCTGGTGAACTGGATAACCAACCATTCATGCACGGTATGGTACCGTTGAAACTATTGAGAGGACTTGGTAAAGTAACTTAATGACCTAACTTTCACAATTTTTCATCAATATAGAGAAAGTAATCAAATAATAGACTTTTCGGCAGGGCAGGGGCAACAGGTCTCACTAACATCTACGAGGGTGTTGAGCAGATGCCTCGTCATCTGAAAGGTATGATTCATCTTGACAAACTAAACTGCTAGTATAAGACGTTAGCTCTTTCGTTTTTTTCTCCGTGTTTTTTGTTTTCTTCTGGTCCATGAGTTTTAATGTTCTATTGGTTAGTTTATTTTGATGTGCTTGTAACCAACGTATTACTACTCCGCCACGAGGTGAGGTTTATCTAATAATTTCAGTGGTACAGTCTTCTTTTCTTTTCTTTTCTTTTTTTAGAAAAAAAATCTTGATTTGTCGGCCAAAATCTTTGGCAGCCCCTCCTTTTAACTGCAAAAAAGAAAAAAGAAAATAAAAGTACAATTGCCCAAACTAAAAAAGTACAACGTGCAGTACTCTAATCATTGACAATCACGCGAAACGAAGTGTTGAGAGCCACTTATCGAACAGGGACTGAATAGATCATGAGTTCTTAGAGTGTTTACTGTATTTAAAGGAGAAAGAAATTCTTCAGGACTTATTAGATCCCTACCTACATGGATATCATTCTCGCCTTTATGATATATCTTTCAAAAAACAACCAATATCCGCCAACGATACTTCTTATGCGAATTATCGGTCGTGGTTTTAGGTTTGTGCTATCAACGTGGGGAGAAGACACATTGAACCAACCAACAGTTTTGCCAAGTTGATTCAATGGTTAAGAGAGTTAAATGAAACGTCCAGATGATTTTTTAAATGGCTAGCATGTTCGGCAGCCAGAGTGATCCTTTCCTATATAATCTTTAGTTGTTCCGGGGAGTTTTTGTAGATTTGCTGAGATGGGACGCCTTCTTGCCAGTACCCTCTTCTTTAGTTGCTTGCTGCTGCTTTTTGATCCTTCCTTTTCACATCCTTTATGCATTGATTCCAGTGGGTTTTTGCTCTTTTGCCTTTTGTTCCTCTGTTTTTACGTGTGTTCAGTTTCTAAATTCAGATTCCTGTAATGCCTTGTGGATAATTTTCTGTCAATTCAAAATTGACTTGTCATTACTACTGTTTTGATCGTTGCAGGGGCACCCTCTACCTTGAAAACCCCATTGAAATTTTGTCCTTACAGTGGCAGCTCATGCTGCAACTCCACAGAAGATATACGTATACAGAAGCAATTCCAAGCAATGAACATCTCTGATCATAAATGCGCATCAGTAGTGAAATCAATACTTTGCGGGGTAAGAAGTTCTTTTACGTATACTTAGTGTACCTTTTGCTTATAAATGGTCTGTTTGTTCCCGCCTCATGGAAGATTTATGAGTTGCCATTTTGATGAATATATAAGAAGGTGCTGTAAGTCCTTTGTCTAGATCTCCTATAAATTTAGCTTCCTCCTATGAAGCAGCCCTTACCTGAGTTGGAGTTAATACATGCATCAGCATTTACGCACGTAACATGCTGATTAGTCTTCCTGTAAATCTTCTCTTTGTTGTGATATGTGTCAATGGTTCAAAAGGAATATTTATGGTTGTGTCATGTGTGCCGTTTCTTTGTTATCATGGTTTATAGATATGCGATCCATTTTCGGCGGAGCTATTCAGGGTTCCTTCTACACTCCGGACAGTTCCTGTACTCTGCAACTCTACTGTTTCAGCAAAATCGTCCCAATCTAGACAAGCGACAAAGAACTTCTGCTCTAGCGTCTGGGATAGATGCCAAAATGTGGCTATCCTGAATTCACCCTTTTTCCCTTCACTAGAAGGTCAAGCTGGATTACCAATCAATTCCACTGCTAGCAAACTGACTAAATACTGGAAGTCAGAAACTGATTTCTGCCATGCTTTTGGCGGAGCATCTACTCAGGGATCAGTATGTTTTTCTGGTCAACCTGTCAAACTAAGAAACACTGGACCTCCAAGATTCCCACATGGCTTGTGCCTTGAGAAAATAGCTACTGGATCTTACATCAGCATGGTTCCTCATCCTGATGGGTCAAACCGTGCACTTTTCGCTAACCAACAGGGTAAGATTTGGTTGGCAACCATTCCTGCACAGGGAGCAGGAGGAACGTTAGAGGTTGATGAAGACAATCCCTTTCTAGATCTGACTAACGAAGTACATTCTGAAGCTGACTTCGGGTTGATGAGTATGGCATTCCATCCAAACTTCTCACAAAACGGGCGATTCTTTGCTTCCTTCAATTGTGACGAGACCAGGTGGCCTGGATGTAGAGGAAGATGTTCATGTTACTTAGACGTCAATTGTGATCCTTCACAGCTAGTATCTCCAGATGGTACCCAACCATGCCAATATAAAAGTGTTATTGCAGAGTTTACAGTTAATGATACCTCCTCAACTCTGCCTTATTTGGTAAGAATCTTCACGCTCAAGATTTCAGTTAATAATTAACTAAACTCAAAAGATCGATTGGGACTTTGACTCTCAATTTTTCTCCAGTCAAAAAGTGCCAACCCAACGGAAGCGAGAAGGATATTGACAATGGGCCTTCCATTTAATTCTCATCATGGAGGGCAGATACTCTTTGGACCTGCAGATGGGTGTTTATACTTCATGATGGGAGATGGTAGTGGCGATGGTGATCCCTACAATTTCGCCCAAAACAAGAAATCATTGCTTGGAAAGATTATGAGGCTCGATGTAGATAGAATGCCAAGTACGTTTCATTTACTTTCGAATGTTTGTGTATTTAGATTGTTATTGATTTTCGTTGCAAAAACAAGTCTGCTGTTTTTTCCATACCTTCCTCCTTTTATAACTTCCCTCTTTATTTTGACAATGTTCAAATTGCTTAGGATATATGGTTCTATTAGTTACTCTTTTTCCAACTCTTGTGATCCCTTGTAATGTCTCTCAGGTGCAGAAGAAATTGCTGAACTTGACCTTTGGGGAAACTACTCTATTCCTAGCGATAATCCTTATAAGGAAGATACAGAGTTGCATCCTGAAATATGGGCTTATGGATTGAGTAACCCTTGGCGCTGTAGTTTCGATTCACAAAGGTCTTCCTACTTCATGTGTGGAGATGTTGGGCAGGTTTGATATATTTCTCTTCAATTGTCTTCGTTGGGAAGTTTCTGAGTCGTTGTTATTGAACCAAAAGTTCCAAAGAGCCCTCCTTTTTCATACTAGTGAAGCTCTCAAAAGAAAACAGACGACATTTCTTCTTTTAGACTCTAGTTGATTTGATTTATGTATGTCAAAGAAGACTAAAGAGTAACCTGTTGAGACCAAGGAAAAGTAGGAGCTTGCAGCTAATTGATTTGTTGAGTTCTTCTCTTTTTTGCATCCTCTTCTGTATTAAATTTGTAATCGACTGCATTGTAGATTCTTCTTCTTCAGCCTTTTTTTTTTTTTTTTTTTTCTGAAGGCATTTCAAATTTCATGTTTCTTTCTGCTATGAATTATGATGATTATGCTTATGTATCTCTGTTTAACCTTTTAACTTGCTTGTTCAAAGGCCACGAATTAAGAAACAGCCTCGAGAATTTTCCACTAGTTTCTTAACAACATCTTACACATTTTCAATCACCTACAGAATCGCTATGAAGAGGTGGATATCATTACCAAGGATGGAAACTATGGCTGGCGCGTTTATGAGGGCCCCCTTTTGTACACCCCTCCAGACTCACCTGGCGGAAGTACCCCTAAAGATTCCATAAACCCCATCTTTCCAGTAATGGGATATTTCCATTCTGACCTCAATAACAACGGATCAGCTGCAATAATTGGCGGCTACTTCTATCGGTCTAGGACTGACCGTTGCTTGTATGGAAGGTAATTAAGCTTTTTCTGATCTCTGTTTTTTTTTTTTGGAAGCTTGGATATGACAAGTTAAAGAGCTTTCCTAGAGAAATGAGGTTGTCAAAAGAGACAAAATCTGTGATTATGATCAGGACTACGCAGTACCATGCTGACCTTTGCGTTGCAATAACATGGGTCCTTTCTAACAAGTCACTTCAACTCAAATTTCAGGTACCTGTTTGCAGATTTGTACGGAGCTGCTATTTGGGCTGGCACCGAGATTCCAGAAGACAGTGGGAACTTTGTCAAGGTTCAAATTCCTTTCAGATGTGCAGCTCACAGCTCTCCCATACCATGCACCACTCTGCTAGGAAGTTCTTTTCCGGAATTGGGTTATATCTACTCGTTCGGGGAGGACAACCGAAAGGATGTATTTATCCTTGCTACCGGTGGTGTTTACAGAGTCGTTAGTCCTAGGCGTTGTAACTACTCTTGCAGGTAGGAAAATGTCACTGCATTTGGAAACTCCAGGTCCTTCTTCCTCTAAATCTCGTGCAAGCCATGAGAGTACCCCATTCAGCGATGCAGTGCTACTATTCCCTCTTTTTCTTTTCTTTTTGTGCTCTACTCTTTCCTTTGTTGTTCTTTGTCTGCATGTCATACTTTGTAAGCTCTACTCTTTCCTTTGGTGTTTTTTGTCTGCTTTGTAACACGAGTGATCTTTGGATCCGGCTTATCGTAGGGACTGTGGTCTGTTGAGGTTCTTTCGTTGACCCTCTTGGGCGTGATTCTGGTTTATATGGCTATTTTTTTTCCGGATATTAATATATAAATTACTTTTGTCGAGAAAATAAGAAATTAACTTATTTTAGATGATTTGAGAGTGTTCTCTTGCGGAGTAATGTCCGTTATAAATTATAATTCAATTGTACGTACAACGGCAGAGGGTGGAGAAGTGGACGCACGAAAGGAGCTCCTGTTATGGATTATTATCAGAAGCTCCTTAATTTGGTGCAAGTATACTCTATCTATATTAGCATTTTCAGATATAATTAATGCACACATTCGATATTTTACCATTTATAACCGAACCAAAAAGATTAATCAGCCTCGTATGATAAATTATCACCATAATTGCTTTCCAACGTGGATTTACTTACAACTATTTGAATAAACCAACAACTATTTGAAATATATATATATAATCCTTTCAAAGAATTTTTTTTTTGCAATGGTGGTCTGTTTTTACTTGTGATAATATCATCAACTCCATTACCCAAGCTAAACTTCACATCGCCAAACATCCCCAATTTCTTTCTCAAAAAAGCCAGATTCAAGCCAAACTTGCTGCGGCTCAGTCTCGAGATGATTATAAAAAAGAATTGTTATAAGTTTTGTCTCAATTTTCTGAAGAAGAGATCGTAGAAGATACTGTTGCCTCCAGTTCATTTCAAGATATCCATTCTCAATATGAAGAAAATTCTCAAGATCCTTATACTGGGTATGAGGTGGAACTTTCCATTGAAGAAATAGAAGCCCTGCAACGTTCATTTGACGGATAATTACATGGCATGAAGGATACAATTGTCATTTTGCAAATATCATAATCAAGCTGCTGACAGTCGCTATTTAGTTACTATTCAAGATAATGATTATTGTTTCCGACAAATACCACTGTTGCTGTCTTTCCAAAAATACCCCTGATACTATTTCCTTACTGTTCATTTATTCCAAAAATACCTTTACTGTTCAAAAATATCAAAGGTTATTTCAAGTCATTCGTCTTGATTTCTTTTCTATATAAGATGACCTCTTCTTTCATTCTCGTCAGAATACACTCGAGAGCAAAAAAGCCACTTCTCTCAACTCTTCCCTCAAACCTTCACTTCTCTCAACTCTTCCTCAAACCTTCAAAACATTCACTACTCTTCTCTCACTTCTCAAAAAGCTTCCCACAAACCTTCAATCTTACGAGATTATCTCTTTCCTACATCTTCCAACTATCTTTCTTCATTTCCTGTTTACCTTTGCAATTCCTTGGTCCTCCTGCATTATCAAGTTTCCAGTTTTTCAAGTTCATCTTGTAAGTGTGCTTTCATTATTATACTTTGTAAACTTTAAATATTATTTCAATATGAGTCAAGATCTTTCAGTTTTAATTGCTATTACATTATTGCTTAACAGAACGTGGAATACTATGCTTACATTTTTATTTCTCAATATCATTTATGGATTCATATCTCGTGCTTACATATTCTGTTACAAATACCATTGACAATATCATTGATGAAACATTATTTGAAGAATATGATTCAGATGTATCATTGCATTCAGATGACGAAAACAATACCTGGGCGTAATTGGTATTAGAGCCTATCCATTCATCTTGCATTATCCATACTTTAACTATTTTAACTCCCTTTAATTCTCCTATACTTTTGCTCCTCTAAGTGTTCAATTTACATTATAGTTATTGTCTTTTGCTATTATCTATTTCAAGCGTTGGACTTCACCTGGAACCGTTGGATTAGCCGTGAGAAAGGCCGGACCCGGTTGGTGTGACCCGTTTGAATTAGCTAATTTCAAAAGCATACTATAGTTTAAACAGATGTTTAGACGAACAAATAGTAGACGTAGTTTTACAACTGGAAGTTCTAATAGTAACAATATGGAGCATAACAATTCAATTGATAATACCTCATCATCTGCATCTCATTTACATTCTGATGAATATCATGTTTCATTAGGCATTAATAAACCTTTAAATAATTGGGTAATACCAAAAGTAAAAGATTCTCAGCTATATAAACACTCTACATTTACTTTTAATACTAATTATGCAATCAAAACCATTGAACAATTAATACCAATTGGCAAAGAATATGAAACGATTCATTTAATAAAATCTAATATGATTCAAAAACATATAGCACAAGGCTTTAAATATATGCATATGGTTTAGTTCAAATAGCAGCATCCCCTTTAACACGTCAAGGTTTAAATGCTTCTGTTCTTTTATGTTTAAGAGATGGCCGACATAATCAATTTTCAAATTCTTTACTTGGAATAGTTGAATCTTCTTTACATTAGGGTCCTATATATTTTAACTGTTATCCCTGTTTTCTTTATCCGATCCTACTATTTTACACTCTTTAATATTAAATATTAAATCCATGGGTCATGATATGATGGAAGGTGCTCAATATCTTGCCATTATATATTGACTCCATTATAAATTAATGAAGACGACTCTTGATCCTAGATCTAAGGTTCGTCCTCATTCTGGTGAAACTTTACTTTTAACTACTAGTAATGAATTCTCAAATATTACAATTCCTCGTATGATCAAATGGGATGATGTTATTTTACCCGACAATTGGAAATTACCATTAATAGTACCTCCTCCTAAAAAAGAAAATAAACAGATTGAATATTTTACTCAACATACAGATGGATCTGTTACTCTATCTTTTAATAAAGACAATACGAATACTTTATCAAATAGATTTTCTTCAGTATCCTCTTTATCTCCTTCTACAAGCTCTCGAAACTGTAAATCGGCTTTCAATTCTTTTCGTACAAGTACTTCTTCAATACCACCTTTTATTCCTCCAAACACTGTTAAATCTGATAATTCTGTACAAATCCTATCTATGATAATCAGACTGAACCTCTTGATAAGACTTCTCCTACGCAATCTGAAATAATATCTTTACAACGATCTCATTCTATTCATGTTTTACAAAATAATTTTGTTCTTAATAAAGATATTTTACGAAAAGATTTTGAGTCCTTAGAAAATATTAAGAAAAGACTTTGGTTCTTTGATACTTATGATAAAATAGACCAAGCTTATATACGTAGTATTTATTATACTCATTTAAATACAGTAGAACAACATATACCTTTCTTTTCATGGTTTGAACAATATTTACCTACTTTAAATGTTCTTACTAAAGAAATACCATGGCTTACTACAAATAGTCAACAGATTTATGAATTTTATCCTCCCAAAACTACCATTAGTATAGATCATCAAGCCAAACAATATTTTGCAACTCCCTATAAAGTCAATACTTTAAATAATAATGATAAAAACTTTGATAATATTATCCAACAAAATAATTATACAAATGTTTATCTACAACAACTCGGTATTCATTTAACTAAACTCGAATCTTTAATAAACCATCTGCTCCCATTAAAATCTCTAAACCTCAACCCATGTTTATTCCTCATGAATTACCACCCATGCCTCCTTTAAATACAGCGAAGCTACTACAGAAAAATTAGATAAAATTAATGAACTACTTGCTAAATTATCAATAAATGAAAAGAATAAAACTACTGCTTCTCTTCTAAAATACAAGTTTTAAATCAGTCTAGTCCATCTTCTAGTCTCATTACTTCTGAATCTGAAACTGATACTCCTGATCTTGATCTACAAAAATTAGAATCTCAATTTCAAGATGACTTAAATCTTAATAAAATACATCGCTCCAAAACTAAGAAATATGAATCTAAATATTATCACTTAAATAATAGAAATTATTATCCTCGACCTACACCTTCTGATTTACAGTATGAAGAAAGACATTTATTACACACTTTTTCTTTTTCTGCCAATGAAATTTATGAATGGAATATTGATGGAATATCTGAATATGAAATTCTTAATATTTTGAATGAAATGTCTATGTATGCAAATGTTTTACAAAATAATCATCGTACAGAACGACAAGTTTATAATTGTATATTAACTGGTTTTACTGGTCAATTAAAACATTGGTGGGATAGATATTTAAATGATGATGAACGTAATACTATTCAAGATGCAATAAAAAGAGATGCTGATAATAATCCTGTCCTTAGTAATGGTCAACAAATACCTGATTCTGTTAATACTTTATTATATACTATTACCAAAATTTTATCGGTGATCCAGGAATATATAGAGAACGTTCTTCTGATTTTTTGTTAAATCTTAAATGTCCTACTATGGCTGATTTTCGCTGGTATAAAGATATATTTTTATCAAAAGTATTATTACGTGATGATTGTAATCAAGCTTATTGGAAAGAAAAATTAATAGCAGGTTTACCTTATTACTTTGCTCAAAAGGTTCGTATTAATTTAGCTAATGATCAAGGTGTTATTTTGTATGATCAATATACTTATGGTGAAATGATAAATATTATTAATCGAACTGGTTTATTAATTTGCAATGATTTGAAATTAAATAAAACTTTAGAAATAGAGAAAAAACAAACTCGTAAAGAATTAGGTTTTTTCTATGAACAATATGGTTATTCTGTTCCTTTACCCCCCTCAAAACAAAAAAACATCATAAATATTATTCTTCAAAACCTTATTACAAATCTAAACATAAATATAAATCGAAACCATATAAGAAATCTTTTCCCTCATACTAAACATAAATCTAAGAAAAAAGATATTACTTGTTGGAAATGTGGAAAAACAGGTCATTTTGCTAATAAATGTTATGTTAAAAAACAAATAAAAGAATTAGATGTTTCTCCTGAAATTAAAAAACAACTATGTAAAATATTTCTTAATATAAATTCTTCTCAAACACCTGTATCAGAAACTAATTCTTCAACTACTTCTGAATACGAAAGTTCTTCTTTTGATAATGATAAAATTCAGCTTTGCAACTGTTTTGAAGAAAATTGTACCTGTCAAAAACAAATATCTGTGTTATCACAATCTGATCAATTATTATTAGAAATTATTTCAAAACATCCAAGATCCTAGTTTACAGCAAACCTATCTTTTAAAAATGAGAGAATTAGAAAATCATAATAATAAGAATACTTCTGTTCCTTCTAGTTCTTCTCAGTCACAAAATCTACTACCCGATACTCATTATGATTATAGCAAAATATTAGCTCGCTTTTCTTCTTCAAATATTAAACCTCCTACTACACAAGACTTCACAGAGAAATTCAAATACTCAAACAAGAAATTAAACAATTATAAAATACACAAACAAATTTTACAAAAATCACTGATCATTTGCTTACTGAACTTTGTTTACTTAAAACCCAATCGGAACAACCATTACAAATATCTGATTTACCTACTTCTTCGGAATCTTTCCTATTATACCATCTGACTCATTTCTGAATATTATTGATAAAATTGTTTTTCAAAAATGGTACTCTGAAATAACCATTCGTATTAAAGATTATTCTTTTACTACTATTGCTTTAATAGATTCTGGTGCTGATTTAAATTGTATTCAAGAAGGTTTAATTGATTCTAAATATTTTGAAAAATCAAAAGAAAAATTATCTCAAGCTGATGGTCAAAAGATGATTATAAATTATAAAATTCCTAATGTCCATATTTGCAATAATGGTTTTTTTTTTTTCAAACTACTTTTGTATTAGTTAAAAACTTAACTTCCAAAGTAATATTAGGAAATCCTTTTCTATCACTACTTTATCCTTTTATTGTAACTGAAGAAGGAATAACTTCAAAAGTTTTAGGTCATGAAGTTACTTTTAAATTTTAGTATCCTCTATTTACTCGAGATATTCAAGCTTTAAAAAATATTTCTATATCTAGAGAAATTAATATTTTAAAACAAACAAAAATGAATCGAAAAAGAAAACATTTACAATTTTTACAGCAGGAAATTACATATCATCAAATAGAAGATCAGCTTACAACTAGTAAACTACAACAAGAAATACAACAATATCAACAAACCTTAGAAAAAACCATTTGTTCTTCTGTCCCTAATGCTTTCTGGAATAGAAAACAGCATATTATTACGCTTCTTTATGAACCTGGATTTTCTGAAAAGAATATTCCTACCAAAGCTCGACCAATACAAATGAATCAAGAATATTTAGAAATCTGTAAAAAAAGAAATTCAATCTTTATTAGAAAAAGGTTTAATACGATCTTCTAAATCTCCTTGGTCATGTGCTGCTTTTTATGTAATGAATAATGCTGAAAAAGAACGAGGTGTTCCTCGACTTGTTATTAATTACAAACCTTTAAATAAAGCTTTAAGATGGATAAGATATCCTCTTCCGAATAAAAAAATTTACTAATAGATTACATGATGCTTGCATATTTTCTAAATTTGATATGAAATCTGGATATTATCAAATACAAGTCGCTGAACAAGATAGATATAAAACTTTTACTGTTCCTTTTGGTCATTTTGAATGGAATGTCATGCCTTTTGGTTTAAAAAATGCCCCTTCTGAATTTCAAAATATTATGAATGATATATTTACTCCCTATACTTCTTTTACTTTAGTCTATATTGATGATGTCTTAATTTTCTCTAAGTCTATAAAGCAACATTGGTATCATTTGCATAAATTTCAGAAAATCATTGAACAAAATGGTCTTGTTGTTTCTGCTCCTAAAATAAAATTATTTCAAACACAGGTCTGCACGTGCTATTGAATGACAAAGAAATACTTGATAGCTTCAACTTGGTAGTTTAAATTATATTGGTGAGTTCTACAAAGACTTAAGAAAAATATGCAAACCCTTATTTAACCGATTAAAGAAAAAACCTTGGTCTGATCAACATACTGCCATAGTACAGCACATGTTAAACATTTACCATGTTTAGGCATTGCATTGCATTCAAAATAGTAGAAACTGATGCAAATCTTGGTTATGGTGGGCATGCATGACTCTGCTAAAGAGCAAATAGTAAGCTTTATGATTGTTCTTTGGAAAATTGTTTGCTGTGTTAGTGAGGTACTGCAATATGAAAAGAAATTTGAAAGAAAAAAAGTCTTCAAATTGGTCTGAGCTGGCTAAAATGGTCTTGTACTGCATGGTGGAATATGAGAAAAAGTTCAAACTTTTATAAAATACATATCCAATATCAAAGTTAATGATGGAAAAGACCCTCTGAGATTGGTCATCGAATGGAAGTCTACACCAGACTCTCTCGAGCAACCCATTTTCTGAATCTGCTCCTGACCTTGGACTGATTTCAACGCATAATTTATATGCAAACCCTTATTTAACCGATTAAAGAAAAAATGATCAACATACTGAAATTAAAAAACATGTTAAACATTTACCATGTTTAACATTGCATACCACATGCATTCAAAATAGTAGAAACTGATGCATCAAATCTTGGTTATGGTGGAATATTAAAACAACGCATGCATGACTCTGCTAAAGAGCAAATAGTAAGATATCATTCTCATACATGGAATACAACACAACAAAAATACAGTATTGTTAAGCAAGAACTAGCAATTGTTCTTTGTATTTCAAAATTTCAAGATGATTTATTAAATCAAAAGTTTTTAATTTGTGTGATTGTCAATCTCTAAAGATATTTTATTAAAAGATGTAAAAATCTTGCTTCCAAACATCTTTTTGCCCGATGGCAATCCTTTCTGTTTTTATTTTGATATTGAATATATTAAAGGTTCTAATAATTCCATTCCTGATTTTTTAACTCGTGAATTTCTATACGGAAAATGAGTTCTTCATCATCTTCAAATAAAAATAAAACTTCTACTTTTTCTCCCTCAGATAATACTTTTCCTCTATTACCTCCTATTCTTTTCGTGGATTGCTCCTAGACCTCGTCCAGGATCAATTACAATTAATAATCAATTTACTGTTTTAAGCCAAATACCACCAATATCAAGACCACGTGTCCCTCCTCCTCTTCCAAATATGAATTCTACTTTCAGTTAAAAGTTCAATCATCTCCCAGTGCATCATCTGCTACTCCTTACCTAATATCCTTTAATACCAAAATCCTATATTCGACATGAGTGTTATGTGGAAGATCCTATCATACCATTCCCAATCCATATCAAACAGCCTCCCAAATATTACCACCAGGGTGGAATTATGTTCCACGTAATCCCATGTTTACACAAGAATTTTATCAGCATATTTTGCAGGATACGAAATCTGTTGAATTTGAAAAAACCCAGTGCAAATATGATCCTTCTAATATTGGATTTTCTAAATTCACTATTAGACGGATAATTACTTCAAAAGAATGGGGACAGCCATGGACTCTTAGAGCCCTGTCTGAACCCTTTCGACAATTAAAAAATATCACTTATTATGACTATGTTGATGCATGGACTTTTGCTCTATTTTTTGAAAATAAAACACATCGTCATACATGGTTCATTCGTTTTAAAGGTTTTCAATGCCCTGAACCTATGCCCCATCGGTTCATCCAGTGGTGGGATCGATTCGGTGCGGATGAAAAATTATTTCCTCCAAGATTGAAGAAAGCCTATGATCAATGGGCTCTTGATCCCCATGATACTCCAAGCCTTGAAAATACCCTGCCATGAAAAATCCTCTTTGCAAAAATATCCCCTTTCTCCTTCGCTTTTTCATACAATTCAACCTCCTTCCTTAGATACTATGCTGAAAGTTTGTTTTTACCCACGAAAATACTGTCAAAATCCTTTCAAAGATATATATATATATATAGATAGATAGATAGATAGATAGATAGTACGTCCATAATTTATTAGATAGCCTCACTAACTTGTGACGGCCCACGAGGCCCACTTGAATAATTAGATCACTGTCAGGGCTCAGGGGTCCTTCACGAGCTTGGACTCTCGACTCTCTCATATATCCCTAAGAATCATTCCTCTATCTATTTTGGAAACTCCAAGACTCGCAATAGGACTAAAAGTCCTAACCAACAAATTAGTTTAGTGGTTCTTTGCAGGCTTACTTGTCTCCAACTTTTGGTGATCTTTGGCATCATCAACAGTAATACTTGACTGGCTACATGAAAAAACATCAAAACCAAGCAAAAAATAATCTAAAACTACCACGTACCATAAGAAAAGATTTATTTGCGCAAATTTGGAAAAGCATAAATATCTAATTTACAAGCACCAACAACATTTTTCGGCATATCCCTGACTTCTCAAAATTGTTGTTCCATCCCGCCGCCGCTACTCTTGATTTCCTCAAAATATCTGCTACAAAATTAGCCTCTCTAATCTCTATAGATAAGATTAATCTCAAAAGAAAGACCATCTAAATAGGTCATTAATTCTTCCCAAAAGAATCCCATAAATACCACACAAGTACACTTACGATGAAGAATTCAATTTACTATCTCCTGAGAATCGCTAAGAATCAGTAGTGTGTATATACGCTAAAAAAAAAACCTGCCTTAGGGACGTAATTTTCGAAGAAAAAAATACAACACCTGGATTAATGTTTTACATAATTTAAGACTGTCCATGTCAACGGCCGGATTCCATACCTAGCTAGAGACGAGCTAGGATCACGACATTATATAGGCCGTCTCATCTTAAAGAAGCAGCAATTACAAAAATGTTGTGAGCATGTGTAGCAGGCTCATGATGGACCGATGTAAATTCATTCTGATAGTAATTACTATAACGATTAAGAATGTCAGTAAAATATTCCTAGGTCGAGAGTTCTGATCAAAACCAAAAAATAATTATCGCACTAACATGTAATTATAGAATACTACTATATATAATCATACCAAGGTAAAGAATTTCATAAGTTTGGCCCTCTTGTACTTTTTGTTGAA
This sequence comes from Morella rubra, assembly GCA_003952965.2. NCBI lineage: Eukaryota > Viridiplantae > Streptophyta > Magnoliopsida > Fagales > Myricaceae > Morella > Morella rubra. The sequence continues at coordinate 21,047,232 of CM025852.1, forward strand.
ACAAAACAAAAAAGAAAGGTTACAATACAAGACTTCATGTAAATTGACCTCTCATGCATAATGCTTCCAGCTTGGTCCAATTCCTGGATCTTGTGAGCCAAATCTTTGACCCGTGACATATATATGATCTTATACCTTAATCCACATAGTGCACGCTCTCCATTAATATTGATTCATAACCAAATTGACTTCGAGGACACATTTTTTGATTACTACAATGGAGAAAAATTTTGCAGGACCGAGAGAATATTCTGCAGAATCGGATGGGTTGCTGTACATAGATGGGACTTTCGTCTTCGTGATCTCTCTTTGAAGTGAAGCATCTGAACCCAAGGAAAATACTTGAATACTTCGCCCAAGATATACTCCCTTAATAGGTTGAAAAGATATACTATCTCATATATATTGACTGATCGATACCCAGCTAGTAGATTTTTGTTCGAGCAAAGAATTCGGGAAAATGAATTTACAATATCATGCAAAGTAAATTATAATACACTTAGAAAAACAAAAGAACGCAAAGAAGAAGAGAGTGAGAGACGGATAGTAAATTAAACACGTTCTCACTTTTCAAAAAGAAAAGCGCCAAACTGTCAAAAAATTACGCCACCTTCGCCTTTTATATAAATGGATTCAAAGCTGCAAAAATCTGTTCGCGTCAAGTAGAGTAGTGTTGCTTCTTTGAAGAAGAATCACCCCTGTGGAAGAAGATCCTAATTCGTACGTAATCTACAGAACGCTAGCTCTAGTTTGGAATTTCCTCGACAGGAATTCGCGTCGTAACGGTACATCATCGTTGTGCGGGATAAAGTACTGCAGAAACAGACCTCTTTGGTTGTATTTTGAGGGGAAAAAAATTTCTAACCCAAAATCTCAGTGAACAAAATTATTTTTATCTTTCTTAGAGAACATAATCTGAACGATGGAAGATAAGTAAGTACGTACCTTCTTTTTACTTTATCCATAGAAATGGACCAAAGACGGATCAACTGAAAAAAAAAATAAACAGAGAGAGGTTTTTGAAAGGGAGGGCTCAGGGGGAGTTCTGGCCAAAAGAGATGACAAAGAGTGTCACGACTCGCATATATGCTTTTGTGACACCAGGCGTCATCTCTCTTGCGACAGAGCTCCAACATATACCCTCGGTTCTTATAACTTTTTCTTGCATGCTTCAGCAGGCAACCCTACCAAAAGACAGGTGTTGCGAAACCAAACGTGGATAGTTTTTAGAATGAATGGCAAAACAAAACTGGCAGGTGTTTCTTAGAGGAGTAGTTTGATAGAGAGGGAAATATATTGCTGGCCTCATAGTGGTAAGCGTAGCACCTTTATATAGAGCTTCCGATCCTTAGCCTTAGGTAGAAGCATTTAGGTCAAACAAAATGGAAGTCACCTTAAACTGCGAAGCAAATGAAAAACGTCAAAGTTCTTTCTCAACTGCAAGCTTACCACCGCGTAATAATTTGCTTTAATAATAAGGTCACCCATTCTCTTAATAATGCGAATTACCACTAACACATGAGTAAGTCAAAAAGATAGGTGGTGGGGGTCCAGAACAAAGTTGACTTCGAAGGCTCTGTTAACTCAAACACTGAATCAATTTGAAACAATAATCACACTTCTCCTTCATAGGTTTATGATTACATTTTGTATTCATTCATTCTTCTTCTTTTTGGGGCCCCGGGTGCATATGCAGATTATATTCGAATTAAAAATTCCCCGATGTTTCCTAAATGACGTTTCGTATGTGATGTCACTGCCTGCCTTCTGGACTTCATAGCTAGTGCGTTTACAATGGCAGCAAGAAACGTCTGAACGCCCTTCGTCCCTTGGTGTATTTTTTTTTAAGTCTAAATATGAACGTTACATGGTATTCACCTCCTCAGAGGAACAAACACCAATGAAGAATATTTCTAAACAGAAAGTACTGTTCTTGATAGCAGTGAACCGAAGCCCATCGTGCTACATTCTGAACTACAAAAATTCAAAAACCATGCGATTTCCATTTTCTTAGCAATACAGAAATGTCAACAATATTATATCCTTCAAATTATATTATTTGGAAAGGTTCAAATCTCTTTAATTTGCAGATATATAGACTAGAGACAACTCACTCATGTATTCAGGTTTAAAACGGCCTAAATCACTAAGGAATTAGTTATCCTGCTGACTTAGATTAGCCCCGCGTACGGTCCACGTGTGCGATAAGTCTGAGACTCGACTAGCAACAAGATGACTCGTACCTACACTCAAGCAACTGAATTGATATTATACGTACGTAGAGATCCTGCTTCCTGACTGTTGAGCTAGTACCAGGGGTCTGCGTATGCAGGGCATTCGCATAATAGCTTCTACCGCCTTCTAGAATGGTAACAATTAGTGCTTATAGAAACTGACACTTCGCTTTTCCGATAACATCAATAGGAGTTCTATTGGTCATACTTCATAGTGCGGTCTTCGGAGTTCTAATAAAAAAATGGGAAAGACTGAAGAGTGAGGTGTCAACTCATAACAAGCTGCTCCAGTTATTCGTTAGCAGATAATATTGGTAAATTCAGGCGCAAAAGGATTGGAACAGCATTTCAGCGAAATTAACGATATGTCCAGAATAATTGTCGGCGCTTACAGATTAGATCTTTATCTCCTACTAACTGTACAACTTTAAATTTCATTTTTCAATGTGGCTTTTTTATGAATTGATAGTTTCTTGTAGGTATAAATCCACGAAGAATAAGATGTTAAAAAAAAAAAAAAAAAAAGCTGCTCCAGTTTCTGTACATGTAGAATCCTTTTTGGCACCATTCCTTCTAGCCGATACAAATGAGACCGAGAAGGAAAAGATCGTTAGGGAGGTATGTTCCTTTCATTGACCATTTGCTTGGCTTGACATGCTCTACATGTGGTGTTGGCTTATTGTGTTGTCTGCTGTACATAAACTGGGCAAGACCATTTTGAAATCAGTAGATCACCTTCCTTATAATCTTAATAGCCAAATCGCTTTAACATATTCGGTTTCCGAACAAAGTAGGAAGCAACGAAGCCCGCTATTTAATCAAAGGAAGCCAGTTTTTCTCTCCTACCAGTCACCTGTCTATAATCTATATTGTTGTGAGTTCCCCTTACAGTGACAATTATTCGAATCTATCACGGAATATTGATTCTGCAATTCCGTCTTTAGTGTCGTTTCAAACCCCAACTACTAGTTAAAATCAAATTCAAATAATCCTTACTCAAAAACAAATGCAAACAGAGGGAAAATAATTTTTTTAAAAAAAAAAAACAATCAGAGCAAAAGCTTAATAGTTTGAAGAACGTAATTCCATTCTTGGACTAATAGTATTCAATGAATAGGCCTAAGTTTTGCCTACGACCGATTACTTAATTTAATTGATACTTAGATTGTGAAATTGATTATGGGTAGGTTTTTCAGCCTTAGGAAGAGATTGTTATTGTCGAGGCCCAATCAGAAGAAGCGTGAGCCCAAGATGAGAGAAGAAAGGTTAGGGCCCATCTTGGTATTAACAAACCCACGCCGCCTACAAGTCAGTAAGATAGGAGAGGCAGACAGCCCTCTTAATGGCAGGTCACATTTGACCTGACAAAGGAGTCAACGGGAAGAACTAATCATCTGATTCTTTGATAGAAACGATAGTGTGGAAAATAATATCCACTGATTTAATAAATGCGGGGCTACCGTCATCCCAATACCAATGAAGAGAAGGGAGAGAGAGAGAGGCCCAGGCACTTAATAAATGCGAGGCAGAGGAAGCCTGGGGCACCACCATCATCCTCGAGAGCCAATGGAGAGAAAGGAAAGGGAGGTAGGCCCAGGCCCAGGGAGCGAAAGGATAGAGGATAAAAGAGCGGGACAGGAAAAAAATAGGGGGGCAAGTCCTTCTCTAAGAAAGAACCAGTAAACAAAAAATATGATGATTAACAAAGGCATCGGAGAAATTCCCCTACAAGGAGGACCCCGTATCCTAAATTATTTTCTTTGCTTGTAAGAGGAAGTAAAGAACGTTTCAGTCTTTCAACCCGTTTCAAGTGTTGGGTCATTAACCTAAATCCCTTGGGTTCTCAGCTCAATGGACTTTGTGATAGGTTGATTAAATTTGGCTTCATCAGATTTGAATGTCCAAAGTTTGTCATTGCACTCCCAATCCGATCAGTATGTTGAAATTTTTTAACTGGGTCAAGTCTATTTGAGCCCAATGGACAAAACTGGAATGAAACAAAATTTTATGGGTATTAAAAAAAAAAATCATTCTGATATCCAGAGGCTTGTTAGTGGAAGAAAATTAAGAGAGGAGCTAATGGGCTTGCCCATGGAGTTGTTCAATGGGCATGTTCGGCCAATATTGAGGGAAATATTCATGTATCTTGTATCCCTATTAACATTCTCTCGAGTGACAATTATTAGTTTCTATCATGAGACTGTTGCTCCTTGGCAATAATATCTTTTACATAGGAAAAAAAAAAACCTACAGTGTCAAGGCGTAGTTTGGTATGAAAACCTAAATTTAAAGCCCTTCTTGCCCATGAGGGCCCATATATCAGTTTCAAGGCTGGGCCTAAATCACAGATATCAAAACAAAATGTGCAAGACACAAGACCATATGAGGCCCTTTTCCTTTATTGGTCTTTTAAGCGTTCTCAAGAAAGGCATTATAAAAACAAAAGTCAGGGTTCAATCTAGCTATGTTACAGAAACTAACATTAAAAAGTGTGCATGTGGAAGAAATGGGATATTGGTGAGAGAGAGAGAGAGAGAGAGAGCTTGCTGCAAGAGGGGTGAACAAGAAAAAGGAAAAACATAACGGGTGAAAGCGAGTGTCAGGAATCAGGAACTGAAAATACCAAAAGATAACTAGTGAAGGGCGTATAAATGTCACTGCAGATGAATAATGGAAGTAGGTTTGGATGGAAATAAATACATGAGAAGGTGGCTTGGCTTCCGCTTTTAGTTCAAACTTGCAGTCCCCCTCACACCCTACAAAATGCAGTCTTCTATTTTCTTGGTATCTTTTGTCTACGGAAACTGGGGTGATAGAGTCAATGCTGGCTTTGGAAGGAAGGGACGAACACAAGAAATTGGGTAGGTTCGAGTTATGCAAAGAGAAACCTGCTGGATATTTACCAACGTTTTTGCTGGAAAATAGAAGCAAGTCATGAAGCAGTGCATCCATACACACACAAAAAGTGGAAGTTGGAGAGCAAGCACTTCTGCTTCAGATGACAATGAGAGGAAATTGGAATGAGATAGGTATAGTTTCTCAGTATCAAATAAATGGTAGCTTCTTTTTTCTTTTTCTTTTTTGCCTTTAATGTTTTTAAGTTGAGTGGTGTGTTCGATTAAAAACAAATTAAATGAATTTTAAGCAGTACTATTTCCTAAAGAAACCCACAATCATTCACAATTTGTCAACCATCAGTAAAACCAATACTATCTGAGGTTAAACCAGGTTCTTCAAAACAATAAAAGCAAATATTCAAGCATTAAACAATCTGAGCCAAAAGCAAAAAATCCATTAATTTTCTTTGCAGTTATTAAGACTCCCAAATTTTAACACAGCCTGAGGACCAAATACCCCCAGAACCCAAAGCTGAAAATAAAATCCAAACTCCAGCAAATTAGGACTAGTCCCCTTCTCTCTCTCCCCCCTTCTCTCTCTCTACCCTTCTTCCCCCTTTCCCCCTCTCTTTTCTCTTCCTCCGTTTCCTGTTTCCAGTCATATAAGCAAAGAAAACATACACATAGATAGACATTCATGAACCTATTTGAATGATGGTTTGGACCTTTGGTCCTCCATCTCCTGGGTTCTCTCTCTCCTTTACCTTCTCCAACTCCTATTCTTTCCCTTTCGCACTTCAAAACAGCAATAAGCCCTTCCCTTTTGCCCAATGCAATCCCATGATCCTCTACATGTAATCCCAGCATAACTCCCCTAAACCCACCTGATCTCCGCTAAAACCATGTCCCGTGAACCCTCCCCTCCTCCGATCCCCAACGACCGATCCTCCTCGCCCGAAAATCACACCCAGAAACCCAATTCCGAAAATGACACCACCACCACCACGCCTGCACCTCCCGTTAATAGGAGTAACCGGCCGTCGCGCGCGTGCACCATTCGAGCCGCCGCTAGGCTCCAGGCTGCCGCTGCTCCCATGCCAGCGAGTAAGCCAAAGAAGAAGGAGCAGCAGCAGCAGCGACAAGACGAGTCGCCGCAGCAGAGAGAGCAATGCAGCAAGATCGTCACCCCGTTGGTGGAGCCGCCCCCGCCTTCGCAATTGCCGCGGTGGACCCTGCGGTCGATGTGGGAGTTGGCTTCCGTACTCAACTTCTTGCATGTGAGCTTTTGAAACCGTGATCTTTCTTTCAAAGCTCTTGTATTCAGTAGCTTTGGTGCTTTAGGGTTTATGTTTACTTTTGTTCTTTTTACTGTTCTTGTGTTGCAGGTGTTTAGGCCTCTTCTCAATATCTCGGCGGAGTTCTCGGCTGAGGAGTTTGAGACGGCTTTGATTACCCCAAATGATACTTTGAGTGACATACATATACCGTTATTGAAGGTTGGTGCTTGGTTTCGGAGAAAAAAATTTGGTTTTAGTTTTCCTCCTGTTTAAACTTCTTTGAAGCTTTTTAGCGTACGAATGTCATTTACTCTCTTATGTTTCCGTGGTAGTTGCACATTGTGCTATGCATACTTACTTCAAGCTTAGTTATGTGTTATTTGCATTTGTTTTGAGATAGGCATATGCAAAGTTTATGACTTTGTATTCTGAGATAAATATGTGTCAAGTTTTTTATGACTTTGCGGTAGGAATGTTTTTGTTTAGCTCCATGCAACTCAAGTTGAATGCTAAGTTGCAGCAGGGTAAGTATCTATAAGCAAAGGGGGCTATTTCAATTTCTTTTGTTAAGTTTGGAAGCATTTCTTCAAGAAGTTAGAATGCCTTGGTAACTTGAGTGTGCTTATATGTTACTATTTAGCATCAACCTTCATATGCAGTATTTTCTAGGTTTCCTTGAATTGTGGGATAGAGAAAAGTTGGAAGTCTTCAGTAACATCGTTTTAAACTCGAAGCCGAAGGAGGTGCAAAATGGATTTTGGCGATATTTATAAGAGGCCTCAAGTAGTAAGGAGTCACTTTTTGAACTAAAATAAAGCTTTTTGAATGTGTTATAAGATTGTATAGACAAGAATTTGCTCTTAAATGCTTACTTTCATTTTGTTTTATTAGCAAGATAACAGTAGTTAAAATGTCATTCCAAGTTTTGTTGGACATGTAGGATCCTCAGTAGGTGCTGCTTTGTAGCATATAGGGTGGTTATGCCTTAAGATTGTATAGGCAAGAATTTGCTCTTAATCCTTACTTTCCCTTGTTTGTTTGCAAGACAACAGAAGTTCAATTGTCATTCCAAGTTTGTTGGACATGTAGGATCCTCACTAGATGCTGCTTTGTAGCAGATAGGGTGGTCATGTCTTAAGGTCTATCTGCATTCACTGACCTACAATGCTCTAATGCCCACCACCTGATGGGAAGTTTCCCCTTAAATGGCGCACTGTTTTTTAAAAGAATCCCCTGAATAGATGATCGGAAGCCAAACAAACTTCAGGCTTGAGTTTCTGAGAAGAGGTTAACCATCTTGGAAGAAAGATACGTAATGGGAGGGAGAGAGCATCAATTTATTTTAAATTTCTGATCTGTTGTCAATTCTTATCGCAATGTCTTAGAGTGTAAGGTTCATCTGATCTTGTCAGAAAGATTACAGGGTGCCAGTTCAGGTTTTGGCTCATTACATCATAAGTAAGGACATGGACAATAGTATCTGATGACTATCAGGGTATTGAAGGGCTAATGAAGAAGGTAGGCCATGGTGGAGGAGGTGGTACAACTGGACACCTAAAACAGTAGGGTTGTTGTTTTGTACACGACGCAACAGAAACTTTGCACGAGCCTGGTTTGGTTAATATTTCCTTTTGAGATTGTGTCGCTAATTTCATCACAGAGCTAATGGGGTGAGATTTTGAGAGGGAAGCAACTCTCCTTTCTGAAGATACATTTCTAATGTTAATTCCTCCACCTTTGAAGAGATTGCCTCAAAATTTGTAGTGATTATGAATGTGTCACTTAAAATCTACTAAAACCAGCCTAGCCATCTTGCATAAGGTATATTTAGTTCTTAATTGCTTGGAAGATCATGGTTTTCATTTATGGGATCAAATTTTGGAAGATATATGCTCTTGCCATTATTTCGTCAATTGGATTGAGAAGACTATCATGTGATTATTACAAATTAAGAAAGGAAAGAAGAGCCATCTCCCAATTATACTCATGATGGTAATGTGGAGGCAAAGCCAATTGGTACTTTGCGTTTGTAAAGACTCAAGGAAGTGCTAGCCACATTTATGCCTTTACTTTAAAATGACTAGCAGAGATCGCTTTTGATCCCTTGGAATCATTATAAGGCTTAATTCTCACTAATATGGTGTCAATGTAGGACATGGCCTTTATAGACCTCAAGTCTATTTCTTATCCTCTCCCACTCCATGTGGGATTTGGGGTTTCACAATTCTCCCCCTTAAACTCTTGATGCCCTCATCAAGGCCCACCGAACCCACAATAGCGTTTACTAGGCCTACTCTAATACTATTTGTAACAATCTAAGGAGGCGGTAGTCATATCTGCACTTTGACTTCAAAATGACTGGTCGAAGTTGCTTTTGAAGCTCCTAAGAATTATTATAAGGCCCAATCCCACCTAGTAAGGTCCCAATGTGGGGCTTGGCCTTTATAGACCTCAAGTCTATTCCTTATCTCCTACTCCATGCAGGGTTTGGGGTTCCACAATTTTATTGGGAAAATCTATGATGACATTCCCGATATGGAGCAAGGTTTTATTTTCTTCTTGTTTCAAATTCAATAGTTCAATGTTTTTAGGGGAATTTTTACCAGATAGAGGTTTGATTTTGTGATGTTCATTACTTTGTAGATCCAAAGCTTTATGCATCATTATGCATGTATTTTCATTTGACTGTGGGTGGAGGTAGGTCGGACTTTTTTTGTAAACTTTGAATTTCCTCCTTAAAGGTAGAATCTGATGAATGTCAGCAAAAGAATTAGATCTTGTTTAGTTCCCAGTGATACAGATTGACTATGCACTGACAGGCTTTTGCCAATGATTATTTTTTGAGTTATTGCTTGTGCATTGCCTTGTCTAATGATTCTGTTTCATCTCAAATATTTATGTCTCTCCTGTTTACAGCCCAAACTAGAATTGCATGTTTTCTGGTACTGTAGCTGATTTTTAGATATATTCCTTAAATATCACACACCATGACTATCTTGACCCCTGAGCTACTGAAAATTTTCTATATTAGCTAGTTATATTCTGTTGCTGCTGCATTGGTTTTGATCATCTGTTTTCCATCTACCCCTTTTTAGGCAATCCCTCCTGTTACGCGGATGGCACTTACACGTGATACCTGGGTCACCGTTTTGTGTAGAAAATTGAGAGATTGGTGGCATTGGGTAACAAAATTGTTGTACTTGTTTAACTGATGATTGGTTTTAGTATGCCCTGCTTGGTTTCTAGGTATTGGAAAACTAACTTGTGCTTGGTATCTAATCGTAGGTTGCAGATGGGGATCTACCCATTGTTGCTTCTCATGGGTGAGCAACCGTGTATCTGTAGATTTCTTTAATATATGAATGAGTTTTTGTATGTTTCTAATGTTTCAAATAATACTTATTTGCCAGAGGGGAGGTCGAAGTGTACAGGACTCTTGATCCTGGGGTTCGTGTGGTCATCTTGAAAGCACTCTGTGACATTCGTGTAGAGGTAGGAGCATTAATAATGATTATATCTTGCAGTTCTTGATCCTATGTTCTACTTTGTTTAACCGTTTATTTCACTCAACCCAAAAACTCTACTGGAAGTATGAGGGTAATTCTTTATTATTAGTAGCTCCTGATTCATATTTGGTACTTTGTTATTTCTTCTATGCTTCTTTGCACCACTGCTGTGAGAACTCAATGTGAGTTACTTGTTGCAGCAAGAAGATATCAGGAACTACATTGACAACTCACTTAAACATGGTGTTCAACTTTTAGCATTTCGTAAAGAACGTGTTGGGGGTGATTCGCATGGAATTTCTTACTGGTAATGTAGTTAATCTTCTCATAAGCCATATCCATCGGGGTTTACAGCTTGCATAGTGGTTTATTTCCAAACATCAAATAAAAGATGTACCAGTATCTTTATCTGAGTAGAGGATTTATCACTCTTCAGTGGAAGCTTTTAGTGTATTGTGCATTTTATGTAGTAGGGGTATAATAAGTTGGTGAATGTGGTTGGTGCAGGTATGAAGATGATCCTATAGTTGGTCATCGTTTGTATCGGGAGATAAGGAAGGTTGAGGTGAAGAAAGCAAAAACAAAGGGTTCCCAGGTTCTTCCTAGTGCAACTTACCAGTGGGAAACAGTGGCAACCAATTTTGATGAATTTCAAGACGTTTCTGTAAGTTTCTAAAATGGTCTGTTCATTTGCATGCATTTATAACTGGTTTCAATAGTTGAAGTTTGTTTTCTAATAATGAGGTTGATTTGTGGAGGGTGGGACTGTTGTGATTCTTAGTATTCTAATGTATCATGAAAAATGACATCTCAAACAACTGTATTGGAGTTGAATATTGGGTATAAAATCTCAATGTTGTTAGTTTTCTCTACCTTTTTCATGAGTTAAGTAAATTTTTGATGACCCAGTTCGATACCCCTCTATTTTTGTGATCTGAGAATCTACTCATGTTTGCAGAGTAGATCCTATTGCGTGATGTTCTTAAATGGCTGTCTTGGATTCTTAGATGTTCCCTTGCTTCATTATGGAATATTAATTCTGTTGTTTGGTTCAAATATTTGTCAATTTACCACGCTATTAGGTGGCCCTGCCATTTGATGTTGGATTCATTGCTAAAATGTATGTTCGAACTTCCTTATGGAAAGATGCTGAGGAATGTTTTTGGGTGATGTAGATACTTCTTACAGACAGGAAGGTTTTACTCTGAGGACTCATTTACATGTCTATTCAACTGTTAACTGTCCATATTTTGGATTTCTAGTTTAGTGTCAAGAGTATCAATAGTGCCTGTAAAGCACCAGATTTGGGAAGATTCACCCTCTTTCAGATGAGTTTAGTTAACGGACACAGATCTTTTTGGAACAGAAAGTCAGCTGTTGGAGAAAGGTGACATAATGTACTTAACAATAGAAGGGGAGGCCTTTGGAGGTGTGGGGCTATATGATTCTAGGCCTTGGCAAAGGTCATTACTCGCTTTTGATCAGGAGAATTGGATATGAGGTGGGAAAAGTGGCTTTTACTGAGAGATTTTATTGTGGATAAGTTCATTATGTCGTGTCTTCAAACCTCCTGTGTTAGCTTTGATAAAGCAGTAAAGTTGTGTAGCTTTCCACTAAATAGTTAGGATCATGGGTTTTGCGAAATGTATTGGAAGGATGACATTGTGACAGATCTCCCAGCGTGTATGTTGTGTAGCTGACATGAGTTTCCAGAATTGCCACATAATTGCGAAGATGTATTGGCTAAGAGTTCTTAAACCAGATCATTAGGACTTATATTTCTCTCCTATTTAGGTCACTTTGATGAAGGATTTTTTCCCAGCTTACATGGCATCGGGACTTTGATTCCTCTTAAGAGGATTTAGCATGTTCCACTAGGCAGATGGTGGTCTTCCTAATTGCTAATGACTTTGTATATTTCATTGTTTTCCCCATACTTGTAGCTCATAGTTTAAGTGATCACCAGTTGTAGCTCTCCTATACCTTTTATGAGCCTCTCTGTGCATTTACCTAAAACCTTCAGATGACTGTTTTTACCACAGTTCAATACAGGTTTTGCCTTCATAGTGATATTTTTATGAGTTCCCATCTTGCGCACAAAGTTTCTATAAATGTTCTCTCTTTTAGCGCGTGTGAATTTTCAAGAGGTTTTGGGGAGTTGAAAAGGCCCTTCAAGTGAAATGTTTTCATGGAGCGTGGAGATCTGGACATTTGCTGTTGAGAGGTGTTATGGCCCTTTGGGGATTTAGTGGACTTTTCTTATTGGGGAGACTAGTAAAGGATTATAATCACCTACTCTGAGCGGTAATAGATGCCCTTAATGGGTATAGAGGATGAGATGAACGTCCAAATACAGCCCCTGATTTCAGTTATTCACAACCAAAATGTCAAAATGTCTGTGAACTTGCAAAATCATAAACACCAAAGGCCTAGCTGATGATGTGACTACAGATGACATCCTCCATCATTCTAAACAATCCATGTTTTGTGGGGTTCAAAAGCTGTTCATGGATGCTTTACCCAGCTCTGGGGGTACAAATTGTGCCAGGTTTCTCTCACTGGTAGTTTCAATACCTTGAGACTAAGGCTAATTGTGTTGAATTTTGGGTGATGGAGGTCATCAATTTTCGTTGGAAATGTTTTGCCCTTCAGAGAACTATATATACATTTTTGGTGTATGTGGGATCCATTTGTTAGGGTCGTCTATAAATGTTTGGCTTTTCATTAGATGTAGTGCTTATTCGGTGTTTTACTTGATAAAGGGTCGGGTATAGTTGAGGCTTGTCAAGTAGAAACTTTAAAATGGAAACGTTAAAGTAGAAACTTTAAAATGGAAGACGTTGTATTACCGATGACTGACTACCATAACAATTCTTTTTGTGGTACGTCTTTGCATAAGACATGAATTTCAAACTTTTTTTCAACTTACCAAATTCAGAAAAATGTGTTCCAATTTTCTCTCTACTGCTGCTCTTGTGAAACTTGTCCGTCTATTGCAGGAAAAGCTTTTCTCAAGTAAAAACCGAACCGAGGCTTCATTAGGAAAAAGGTTGAAGATAGACATGCTTCCTGAGATTGAGAAGGATCATAAGGTACTCAAAGCTGTTTGTTGACCAGAACCTTCTTAATTTGATTGGTCGTTTTCCTTGATTTATGTTCTTTAGAGAAGTGTGTTCTTGTATTTGGTTTGGTTTCATAGAATAAATCATGCTGTTAATATTGCTGTTTCTGGGGAAATAATCCAGATGAAAAAAATTTGCTATTTAAATTTGTCGTTTGCAGAGGAAGGAGAGGTTGATGAAAAAGCAACACAGACAAGCTCTCCTTCTTGATAATTTCTTGAGTGTAGATGGGCTTGCTCCAGGACGCTCTCTTCGTGACAGAAAACCCGTAACCTATACCTTTGGTAAGAGCAACCTGGTCATACTTCCTCCTTAATGTGGTTAACTTCTGTGCCATGTTTATTTATTTATTTTTTTGGAGGGAGGGGTTGTACTTTCCTGTTCACATAGTAGTAATACTTATCATTAAGAACGTATTTTTAACCTTAATAATTTGAGGTTTACTATAAATATTAATTCTCTGAAGCACTGCTGCTAGGTGACCATAGGACACATGTTCGTATACTGCTTGGTGCTATTCAAATGTGATGGATATATGAAATCTGCTGTTTGTCATGGTTTTGCAGATGATTATGACAAGTCCATCAACGAAGCTATCAAGATTACAAAGTATAGATTGCATGCCTAAGACAATATGGTTTACTGATTTACAAGGTATGAACTTTTAACTTATTATACCCTCATTCTTACAGACGGAAACAGCCATCCCCGGAACCTCTACACAGAAGAGACATGGTTGTGAAACCTGAAGCTTCTGCAAATGGAAAATGGAGCAGCCCTTCACATGCTTCACCACATGTCAATTTCAGTGCACCGTCTCCCACATCAGCTGATTTTGATGACGCTCAGGAAGAGCATAAAGCTGACCCATTGGATCGAAGGTGAGTTAAAATTCTTTTTAATGTTTCAGAATATAGTTTCATGGGTTAAAAGTCATCCCTGCATTAAGTAATATATATTAAAATGTAGCAATCGGCGGAGACAGAGACCTCAACGGTATTCTGCAAGAGAGTTTGTTGAAGCAGTTTCAGATAATGAGGCAGACTATGACAGTGATGATGATATAGTTGGGGAAGCTGTTTATGATGAGGAATATTTGAGGAAACGCAAAGAGAAGAGGAAGCTATCAAGTAGCTCTGAGGGAGATGAGGAGTATCATTGGGATGAAGAAAATGCTGAAGAGGAGGAGGAAGAAGAAGAAGATGATGATTCCCTAAGTAACAGTGAGGACAGTGATGAGCCCCAAAAAGTTAGAAAATTGCCAGGCCGTACTCGGAGGGAAACAAAACTAAGGTCAGTTGATGAGCTCCAGTCAGGTCTACGACGCAGTAAGAGGGCCACTAGAAATCGTATTAATTACAGACAGTATGAGATGTCAGAATCAGAATCAGAGTCTACGAAACCTGAGAGGTCAAACGCATCAGACGCACACTCAGATGAAAGTGAGAATGGGGATTATTCAATGGAAAGTCAGGATTCTGATGGCAATGATAATGACCATAAAATGAAAGTTGACCCGCCAGTTGAAGCTTACACTGAGACGGTAGATAAAGAGCAAAAGCAGCCACCCGAGAAATCAAATAGCCCTGGCCAGGACGAAAATGAGGGTGCACAGAAAAGACGTTTTCTTGACCTAAATGAGCTTGCTCCTGGTTCCGGTTTTGATGATGGTCCGAACGCTGTAATGAAAGATGAAGATACAGATGAATTCTAATGCTTCCAGCTGTGCAGTCGGAAAGCTCGGGATTTGTTTTCTCCCAGGGAAGCTACATGTATGATAGTTAAGTTCATAAATTTTGTGATAAGCCCATGGAGGAAGTTACCGTCAGAATTCTTCCATGGTGTAGTTTAAGCAGCTACCTTGGTGCGTGATTTGCTGCTGGGGGCAATGCAATGCAATGCTGAGAGAGTTATGTAGATTAGGTACGTAGTCATTTTTTAGCATCTCTACATTCAAAGAAACCTACGACAAACGAATCAGGAAATTGTTGGGAGTTCCTTAGTTCATCCAATCAATGTACAATAACCTTTAACTAATATTGTAACCGAACAAATTTGGCCTATTAGATGTTACAGCCTAGTGGTTTCTCTCCCATGTTCATGACGATGATCTGCCCTCTGGGCATTTGGGTTGGTTGGGTCTCTTGATAAAGCAATCGGGCTAGAAACTGTTTTTGTTTTGTAATGGAACCATCCTCCCTCAAAAGGTAACCAATTTGTATCTTTATTTCTGTTTCGGTTTCTTGTTGTCTTTGGTTTTTTTTTTTTTTCTCTGCCTCAAGTTTGACGAATTACTTTTTGTTGAAGATGCCCATATAGATAGATCAGCTTGTTTTATTGTTGTGCTCCAAATTCTCAGTCACGATTGGGTCTACAGTTTTGGCATGCAAACAGGTCCATGATGTCTACAAGAGAGTGGACCTGTCGGCCTTGACCAGTGCCTGCAGAAAGTTTGCCCATGAAATAAATAGTGCCATCTGATTTTTGTCTTGCACAAGTTTTTTCTTTGTATGACTGGCTGTGGGGTCCTCTCTTGAGACTGTGGACCGTTCTTCGAAGTTCGAGCTAACAAAAGAATTTCTGGGCTTACAACGATGGAATTCAGACCTCGAACCTTGGATCAGCTTAGCTTAATATGCCATCTCTTAGGAAGCTTTGTTTAATAAATTTGCCCCTTTTTTTTCACTTCAGTAGGCATAAACATTTTTTTTCTACGTCATTACTTCGAAGTTGTCTACACTAGAACCTAGTTTTTGTGAAAAAGAAAAAAAATATATATTTAAAAAGGACCCACAAGTCAATCGATCCAAAAGTTCCCTTAGTGAACTGGTACTCATCCATGAATGTACAAGAGAATTATAATCCGTTGCTCATCAGTAGAATAAGCGGACATTGATCGTTGAATGGTCAAATCCTTGATTACCTTATTTTCCGTCTTGGGGAACAAGGCCATACCAGTTGATTCCTATCATGCATGCTCAGACGAAAAAGCACGTTCGTACAATTCACGAAGCTGGCCCACAAACTTTTGTTCAGGAATCAGTGGAAAGTTTCCGCTGCCACGCGCTACTCCAAGGAGAAAGAAACCCCAATGGCAAGGGATGTTTGAAGAAATTCAAAGTATTTGGCTAGGAAAAGGAGAACACTGTCAACGTAATGGAGCTTCGTATGAGAAGGCAGAGAGAGAGAGAGAGAGAGAGAGATTTTCCCTATCCACGATGACACCGTTGGTTTCATATCCTGAATTTTGGCATTTGATTCGATGATTTTTGTGTTTATTTCAATTCCTTACACCTCCTAATGTCCTAAATTGATAGATAATATATATTGAACAAGCATCAATAACTAGTTATTCTCCTCACATATTAAAATTCAAGAACTCAATACGGGGGGATGTGACAGATTCACTGTGGATTTTCAGTATCTTTGTCGACGACGGGATCTTTCAAGGTTGGATCATTCTCTTTCACGTCTTCATCTTTCTTCTTTGCTGCTTCTAATTCCTTCGCTTCCTCAAGAGCCTGTATCAGCTTCGATAGGCATTTGTCTGCATCATCCAGTGAGGACTTCGGCATAAGGTTCTCCGCAACATCTGCAGGTGTGATCTTGGTCTCTCCCATCAGCCTCTGAATCGCATCAAACATCGGGTGCATTTCAAGATTCAAGTAATTCCTCGCAAGCACCTTGAAAGCCTCAAAACCGCAGTAAGATAGCTCAATATGCTTGTCCATTCTCCCCCTTCTTATGAGTGCCGGATCCAGCTTCTCCACATAATTGGTGGTAAAAACAATCAGCCTCTCTCCCCCACAAGAGGACCACAGTCCATCGATAAAATTCAGCAGCCCCGAAAGAGTGACTTTACTGCTGCTGTCCTCTTCCTTTGCTAACTTCTTGGCAATTTTCTCGTTCGGCTTCTCCTCTTCATCCGAAGATTTCTCCGCGTTCTTTTTCCTCTGACCTGTAAGATCAAGCGAGCAATCAATGTCTTCAATCACAATGATAGATTTACCGGTTGTCTCAATCAAAAGCTTCCTCAGCTCTGTGTTGTCCTTCACTGCTGTGAGCTCAAGATCATAGATATCATAGTTCAACAAGTTTGCCATAGCTGCAATCATCGATGATTTCCCCGTCCCGGGTGGCCCATGAAGTAAGTAACCCCTCTTCCACGCCTTCCCAATTTTTGCATAGAAGTCCTTGCTCTTGCTGAAAGTCAAGAGATCATCAATGATCTCCTGCTTCTTCTCCGGCTCCATCGCTATGGTTTCAAATTTTGCTGGATGCTCAAACACAATACTACTCCACATCCTTTGTTTGTAGCTTGGCCACTTTTCAGTAGGACAATTCGTGTAGAGCTTCCTCTGCCTATTCCTTACTCTAATCTCCTTCCCTTCTTTCAGAACGTGATCCAAATATGACTTGGTGATTGTCTCACGGTGCTTCTTATGAAACGTGAGTTTATAGAACCTCTTGCCCGGCGGAGGTAAAAATGAGATAGGCTGTGTCTCTGTCGTCGCTTTGGTTGACGCCCACCGAATTTTAATACCACGAAACTCATCGGTCACTCTCTCATACTCGTCCATACTCAACACTATGTTGCTACTATCTTTGCCCATCTCAGCTTTGAGTCTTTTAGCGCTCTTGGTGGCGTTGGCGCTAAGGTATGTCTCCACAGTAATAAAAGCTTCGCTACGATTGAACCGATCTACTGTGTGCTCGGGAAAAGAAATCTGAATATTGGGATTGAAGTAGCTCGTGAGTCTCTGTGTATAAGCTTCAAAGAAGGTGCGAAGATCAGGAGGACAATATTGGCGAACGATCGCCCAAACAAACATTACGCTGGCTAGGGTAGAACCCACTGTTGCCCACATCTCTGTCATGGATGCCGGCAACATTTTTGGGCTTCGGGGTGTGGTTTTATGGGGATCTTGATTTTCTTATTTTGCAGGCCAAGGGAAGGCTTGTTCTCGGCTGTGTGTCGAGGGTGAGGGCGGGACTGGTGGTTATATAGCCTAATAATTACCAGCTTTGTTTTACGGCGCTGCACAACTTCAATGCTAATACGTAATACGTGACGTGGTTCTTATTGCGTCAGCAGAAGCTCCTGCGCATGGACATTTTGATAAGAATTTGCTCCCACGAAACAACGAGAAAATGGTTGGGAGGTCGACTTCATGGATTCGATGTATTAAATTCGAGTCAAATAAACGTGATTGACAACTCACGGTACACGGGACTATGAGGTTCGAATTGTAAGCACGACTCAAAAGAACCTACCACGCTTACTGATCTACAAGGCAAGCCTAGACCAGCAGGTAACTCGATTTAGGCTTTTTGAAATGACGAGAAAATTGCTAGGAAAGTTCGGTGGAAAGTTGCCTGGAAAGTTGGGTTGGAAGTGTGAAGTCGCATGTCTTGACTTATAGAAAAGACAAGGCTTTAGGAAATTACTAGGAAATCGAGTGCACTGTACAGCAACTTTCTACAATATATATATATATAATATAATATAACAAAAAACTACCCGTAACATTTTAAAATACTAAAGCTTGATGTTGTTATTGAATTGACAAGAAGATAAATATATACTTTGCATTAGGTTGCACATGCAAAGTATGGAGACTTATTTATTATTTGGATTAAGTATCTATTTCCTGGTTAGATTTTACCTTTTTTTAACATATCTTCTTTTGGTTATCAAATAGATCATAGAGATCCTGAGTTTATAATTTTTATCAAAAAATTCATTCTTTTAAAATTTAGTCTCAAAGTTAATGGTTCACAATAAGCTCTAATAATAAATTTGACACGTGTCACCCAAATTTAAAATCACATGAGTTATCCTTTTTTTAATTTTTTTCAACTTTTTATGTTTTCAAAAAATAAATTAGGAAACATAAATAAAAATAAATTATAAGACACCTCATTTTAGTTGTAGGTTACACGTGTGAACTTATGATTGGAATTGGTGTGTGAATAATTAACTTTACAGATAAAAGTTAAACAAAAAAGACTTGTTCAATAAAAATTGCAAACTTAAGGACCTTTATGATTAATTTAAAAACCAAAGGTCGATTTGTTACATAACACTTATTATTTTTATTATATTGCACTCACTAACTATTAATTTTAAACACTTTACACCTATTGTTAAAATTTCCCGTCGATTTTGAAAAAAATTTATTTTTTGTCCTTTAAAATCACAATTTTATTATAGAGACAAAATAATCATTTTGTACTCTAAAAAATCATTTTCAATTCAAGTGAACGAAAAATTTTAACGAGTGCAAAGTGTCTAAAATCAATAGTAAGATCCTTATCATGGGAGCATGTAAGGTGTATTTATCTTAAAAACAAGGGTTAAATACACTTTTTGCCCTCCGATTATTGGAGTTTTGACACTTTGCACCCCAAACTATCAATTTCGTTATATTTCGCCCATCAATTACCAACTGTTTACACTTTGCACCACATACCGTTAATTTAGACAAAAATTGCTATTTTGATTCAGTGAAATGATAATTCACCCTCATAATTATATTTTGTATGGGGATAAATTTATCATTCACTGAGCAAAAATAATAATTTCCATTCAAATTAATGGTAGAGAGTGCAAAGTGTAAACGGTTGGTAGTTGAGGGGCGAAATGTAACAAAATTGATAATTTGAATTAGTACAAAGTGTTAAAATCCTAATAGTCGGGGGGCAAAAAATGTATTTTTTCCTTAAAAAGAAATACTCTTGCATTGGCCACCATTTTTATGTCTCACACTGATTGGTAGGACTAGTGGTGGTCCACTAGTTAACATGTTATGCATGCGACGCCACCGACTATTTGAAAGTGGCCTTGCCCTATACGGTTCACCGACAACAGGTAACAAAAGTGAATAAGTGTATATATATATATTGTTAGTCTTTAATTTTTATACCATGTTTATAATAATTCTCTGTGACCTGTGTATTCAAATTAAAATCATTAAGTTTCACACTGTTTCATATTATTGGGTTTTTGAACTAAAAATTTTACTTCCTAACTTTTTTTCTTCTAAAAAAACTTAAACCTAGTGATGGAGAATACAAATTTACAAAACGTATTTACGTTAAAAATAAATACTCTTGGGTGTGCCACCATTTTTATGGCTCAAACCCGATTGGTAGGACTAGGTACGTGGGTGGTGGACTACTAGTTATCACATATTATGCATGCGACGCCACCGATGGCTACTTGAAAGTCGCCTTGCCTGATACGGTTCACGAACAACAGGGAACAAAAGTCAACAACTGTGGTTTTTTTCAAAAAAAAAAAAAAAAAACAGAGAAAAATTATTTTTAATCCTTAAATTTTACATTTTCTAGGTTTTCAAGTTAAAAATTATAGTCCTTCGATTTTACTCCGTTTCATAGTTGGTACGTAGATTTTCGAACTATACTTTAGTGAGAGATCTTGGCGACTTGGTGCGCATTGAGTAAAGGGAGGGGTTGGAATTGGGCAGATTGCAACAACGTTGTTTCGTAGGTCACATGGTTGACGAGTGTGTGATGTGGCATCAAAGGTGACCAATGAAGATTAATGAACACGCATCTGCATTACGTAAGAGCTAACAAGGTTTTTTGCCAAGGTGAACTTTCTGACGTAGTAGAGTGGATGGTGAGATGATGAAAGGAGTCTATTTGTCAAGAAAGAAAAATCTGTGTACTAAAATTTTTAGTTTGAAAAATGAGAGACTTACTATAAAATGGTGTAAAATTTTAGTTTGAAAACTTAAGGACATATTATGAAAACAGGTAAAAATTAGGGACTAAAAATAATTTTTTCCGAAAAGAAGATAACAAAAGATAGATAGGAACGTGAGTGTTTTTAGTTTCAACGAGAGTAAGCAGTGGGTGTTCCGACTATGATTCCTGCTGGTTCGTGGAATCGTGGGTATCCTATTTAATTAATAAATAGGATACCCACGATTAATTAAGCCTTTAAAGGTTATATTGTAGACTCAATAGTTGCATATTTTAATAAGTATTAGGATTTTATATGTAAGTTGCAGGTGTTAATGTTGTAAAATTCTAGCCGTTGAAAATAAAAGAAATTTACTTAGATTATCTTACCAACTCTAAGCATGCAGTCTTGAACTTTAACCAGAGTCACAAGACCAATCAAGAGTTGGGGTCACTACAAGAAATTCGTTCTCTGCCTACGATAGCAGTCGTGGCAGAAAGTCTTCAAATTCGTCGATGAAGGGATTTGGCCACGGTTTTTCGTCGTCGAGGAGTCGTCATGTCTGCCGCATGCAGAGAGACCTAACCCGACAACAATGGCTCCTCGTCGTTGATGCGGTGCCTATCTCGCCCGAGAGACGCGTCGGGAGAGACAACCCACTTCTGTCTAGGCTGACGACATCATATCGTGGAGAAAGCTTAGTCCCGACAATTTTTGCCGCCGGAATTGCACTTCTAGAATTTCAAACATCCTGAAAGCTTCGTCTCGTTGGGAGTAACCGATTCTTCCTCGGCTTATGTTAATGAAAGACGGTGCTTCTTAATTTACGATTTGCTTCATCTCTCTGTCTACAAAATTATCAAAATTTCTCATTTTCCTTAGTTGAAAGCAAAAGAACAGCAAAAAATGAATTCTATTTGTATTTCCTTGTCTATGAATGAATACAAGAGAGCATTTTTATATACAGATTTTTGTAACCTCTTATGGACATAAAGACAAACATGTGTTGTGCATTGCTACACCTCAGAGGTGCAGACTGAGACCTATAATACAAAGATTCCTCAGTACAAATCGTTGATGTTAAATACAAAATAACAACCAACAGACTGTAGATATTTGCTATGTTGCCCTGTCGATTTGTTGGTGTTGCTGAGTTGGAGATCAAGGTTGGATTGCAGCTGAGGTGTTGAGACACTGGATAGAGAGTCTTTGATGTCGTCTGGTTTAGTTGCTTTAACATTCTTCATTGTGCCTGTTGATGTTTGTACAAGGTGTTCATTAACATCCTAGACTTGGTCATAAAACAAAAGAACAGAGGGGGAGGAGCAAAATAGAGGGAGCAGAGCACTTACTTGATGAACCATGGCTGAGGTTAACATACCAGTAGCTTACAGTTGTAGAATGTTTGAACTCCTTTCTCCTCTCGCTGGCTTCTGCTTTCAAAAATCTCTACTAGCGAGCTGATTCTTTCAAACATGTGCTCTTCTGGTTTAGTAAGCAATTTTTTCCCAAGTCCTAGCGCTAGCGCTTCCCACCCAGTTGCTAAAAAATTCTAAGCGGCAACTCTATGTTCAAAAAGCAATTTTTAACAAAACACTTCTCCCGCACACGCCGGCTAAATATTTCGTCAGTAATCGATCAATGACGATGGCAATGAGTTACTGGTGGACGAAGATGGAGCTTCTGCTGACAAGAAGTCCTTTTTTTTTTTAATCACGCGTGGTTGATGTTTAGCTTTCTTGGGTTTGTGTTTGACTCGACTGCAAAGGGAAAGTGGTGGGAGACGTTTTAACTTTTGCTGACGATAAGTAGCTTTTTTAAAAATGCGCGTGGCTAATTCCGTTATTTCTTGTAGTGGGTGAACAGTCTTACATGGAAGAAAGCACACACAAGGAGACTAAAGAGTTTAGCTTTTATCATTTGTTTGTTTTGTGATTCTCTTTGGCATATTTTCGTGATCAGGAAAATTTGCAAAGTCTCAAGTAAGGAAACTACCATGATTTGACGAATTTGTTCATGATGCTTTAAACAAAAGGCTTAATTGTTCTACTAATTCTTGAGATATGGCCGGATTTCAAATTTGTTTTTAGGGTTTATTTTGTCTTAAGCTAGTTCCTGAAGAATCTATTATGTCGTGGAGTGATCATTCCGTTAACTCAATTGGCTCTGGTAATGGAATAAATTCCACGTGACTAACAAGGACACATCACCACCAATCTCAAGTATTCACTTGTCCTCAAGTTATTCTTACTATCAAGTTGAATTGGTGGTTGATAATTTAAGATTCAATTAAACTGTCTATGCTAACTAGACCTAAAACACCTCATGTGACTCAAGGCAACCTAAATGCTTACGATTGATAGTTATGTGTTCCCTTTAACTATAAGAAATATGCCCTTAAAACTAGTTGTCTAGATAATTATTTATTTAGATGTTATATGTTTATATTTATTTATTGGGTATTATATTGTGACATAAGATATTACAGGATATTATTAAGTGACATTGTAGAAAAGTCATACCAATGATTAATGAATCAAAGATGAGGAGTATGATTTTTCGGTTTCTTCTTCACTTGACGGTTATTCTAGACTAAGGTAAATATTTATGTACAAATAGGTTTATACTCGTTGTGCGTCTATTAAATACGATGATGGACTCTGTCATTGAGGTGGTGACCTTAAGCAAACGAGTAACTACATTAGAAGAGTACATGCACTGAACAATATAAAATATAGATGCCTTATGTAAGTGATCACTAATGTTGAGAAGGTATTGGGTATAGTTATAATTTATTGTATCTTTAGACCTAAGAGATTTATGCAGGTTTTTTTATTGTGTACTTGTGTTTTGACCGAGTCATTTGGTAATGATCTTTCTAGGTTAAATATTCCAGACAATTTTGGGTTTTGTGCATGATAGAGCTTGTGTAAATGTTCAACAAGGAATCCATAATCTCTTGATGAGGAAGTATATTTAGTATATATGTATAGGATTGGACTTGAAAAGAAATCATTCGCCAGTGGAATTTTGTGAGAATATTTTTTCAAAATTAATATATAAATATTTATTTTTGAAATTATTTTGAAAATAATTTGAAAGTCTAACGGGTTATATATTGTGAATTAAGAATTATATGAACTAAGTTAATCATATTATTCCGGTCCTATTGGCTCATGTAGAATATAACATAATGGAAAGATAGAGAAGCATATATAATTATTAGCAAAAGGGATTTCACAAATCAATCTCAAATCTCACAGCCTAAAATTCTGAAAAAAGTTTTTCCATGTGATCGATTTGAGATCCCTAACAATCTCAATATGAAGATAATGTAAAAGAATATAAGAAATAGTCAGTCATTGACACCATCAAGACTTTGAAAGACTATGTCACGGCTATGAGGCACTCCACAAAGACCTAATAAGTAATTTTTCGCAAATAAACTTTCATCAGCTACATGATATTTATTATATTAAAATGACCAATCGAACTGACTAGATGACCCCTCCAAGACACGAGGAATTCTGTAAATACTCGTATATGGCAAAATAAACGTTGGCGATGAAGATGAAGATGAGGCCATACCCAAGAACTAGTTGGTTTAATATTTTGCGTTAAAAGTGATTCGTGTAATCTCGTGCTTTGTGTATAGCCATTTGTTTGTGTACAACCATTTGTTTGTTTTGTGATCGAATGGTATTCTTTCTTGTTAAAAAGTACGAGACAAAGTGATTGAAAGAGAAACGAGCCCTGAAGTTTCTTAGAACTTCCTCGGATCAGCACTGCTCTCGGGTGGAGAGTTTTTCTAGAGGTTTAGTCTCCACTTTAGTCACGCCTGGCCATTGTGGGTGGCTGTTTCTTGGGGTCTACCTTTCCTCTGTTCTAAGGCAAGCGATGAGAGCTCCTGTTTGCTGGAGTCGCCTACTTCTACATTCCAATGGCAGACTTTGTTAACTTACCGGTGGTGGTAGGGGACGATGGTTTCGGGGTTATGGACTCATTTGGGGATTCTGATAACACAAATGAATCGGCATTGTGCCTAGTGGGAAAGCTGCTTTCGGATAAACCATTCAACAAGGCAGGCATCCGTGGGGCTATTTATCGCTCTTGGCATTTCGTCAAAAAGTTGGAAATGGAGGAAGTAGGGGGCGATCTTTTCATTCAATCCCCATGGAATATTAGGGGATACCCCCTTGTTATAAAGCCATGGAAGCTAGGTGAAACTATTTTTGAAGTGGACCTTGATACGTTACCTTTGTGGGTGCAAGTGCATGGATTACCATTGGGGTTAACTACGAAACATATGGCGGTGGAAGCTGCAAGCAGGATTGGCGAGGTGCTGGATATCGACTTCCGTTCTTCTACGAAGGTGTGGGTCACCCAATTCATCAGGGTGAAAATACTACTGGCAATGACACACCCTTTATGTTCGGGATTCTATCTGCCTCGAGCTAATCGGGGTGACACTTGGATTCAATTCAAGTATGAAAAAGTGTTTGGCTTTTGTTTCAATTGCGGCTGTTTAGGCCATATGAAGAATATATGCCCTGCACCTCCATCAAACCTGGTGGAACCAGAGGCTTTCAACTATAAAATGATGGCCAACACTCAAGATTACAGGAGGTACACTGGTCCAATTAGGGTTATCCGTAAACTCAACGATTCAGTGGCAAATTCACCATTCCAATTCCCTTCCAGCAGATATGGAAACCAATACCCAACCAGTCATGTGCAAAGGGAGATTACTTCTAATAGGAGAATTGGACAAGCAGAAGGCTCTCTCGCTCACGGCGGTGATTTTCCTTGGGGACAAAGAGCCTTACGGGTTGGGCAGCAGGGATCCGCTGGTTCACGCGCCTCCTCGGGGACTCATGCTTGCTCTTCTGTTAAATCTGACTCTGCCAGTGTCAGAGACAACTTTGGAGCGACCGTGTCAGGGACAGAGAATCAAGTTGGGATCCGGGTGGTAGTGGGATGTCCACTGGCCATAAGAAGGCCAGCTGCCTCTGCATTCCAAACTATGAGGTTACAGATCTGAAGGCACGGCACACTACTGTGGAATTTGAATTGGATCAAGCACGCTTGGTGGAGAGAGAACAAGGAGGTGGAGGAATATTCGAGAAGGAGCGGGTCCCTAAAGAGACAACACGTGAAGAGCTTGGCGCAGTTGTAGATGAAAGTGATGGGCTAGAGATAATGGACCAGCAGGCTAGAGATAACAAACCAAAGGGGCAGCAAAACAAAGACGCCCAAAGGGGTTGTAGCTGGGCTGGCTCAGTGTTTCAACAGGGCTGCAGATACAACAGCCTGCAATCCGATTGACGAGCCATTGACGGAACAAAGTGGTGAGCCCGGTAATGGATTAAATACCTTAGCCATGGATGAACCGGCGAGTATGGGTAAAAAGGCTAAGGTCTGGCGAGGCAAAGGGAAATGGATGGACTTGGCAAACATCAGCTTACGTAGTCTTAGGGGAGTTAGTATCGGGCAGAAGCGCAGAGCTAAGAAAGACGCTCGGGGCAAATTACCCGGTCATCCAGCGGGTCAAAATTTAAACAAAGAAGAAGCAGAGACAAAAATCCAAGGGGACGAGTTGCAGCCTCTGGCGCAATAGGTTCAACTCGATAAAACCCACAAGAAATTAAGAAAAATCAAGCTGCAGAAGCAGGTTGCAAGCTCGAGTGCGGGCGTTCTGGACTCCATTTTGGGATAGGGAAATGCTAAGGCTGAGGAGGCGGGCCAAACCATGCCCCCACGTTCCAATGATAGCAGTGGAATTGTCGAGGCCTTGCCCAAGCCTCAACAATTCAAACGTTGCGGGCAATGCTGAGACAATCTATCCCAGATTGTCTCTGCATAGCAGAAACGAAAATATCTAAAGCTTCGGGTATTTTAGCTAGACTGGGTTTTGTTGATTCTATGCAAGTCTCTGCAGTTGGACGTAGGGGAGGTTTGATCTTTGCTTGGAGGAGAGGATTTGATTTTGATGTGGTTGTGCAAAACCAGCATATGTTTAGTATTATTGTCTTTAGGAAGCTGGTGTCTCAACCTTGGGCTCTAACTTTTATCCATTGCCCCTGCGAAATTACTGCTAAAGCACTTTTTTGAGAGGAAGTGGAGAATGTAGGAAATTTATTTGGAGGTCCGTGGGTGGTCTTAGGCGACTTCAATGTTGTCTCTAACCAAAGCGAAAAATGGGGGGGTAGGCCTTATGCTTCCTTATCAATGGATGGATTTTTCCTTCTCAATATAAGGCACGGCTTGGTCGATGTGGGTAGTGTGGGACCTCAATTCACCTGGTGTAATGAAAGACAGGGTTTCCAGCAGATCAAAGAAAGATTTGACAAGGGTATAGCGAATGGCGAGTGGACGACTCTTTTTCCTCGAGCCCTGATTTGTACTCTCCCACGGTTCGCTTCTGACCATGCACCGATTTTATTGAATACTAATGGAGCTTCGGGAGCTGGACCTAAACCTTTTAGGTTCGAAAGCTGCTGGGTGAGAGAGGAGTCTAGTAGAGATGTGGTGGCAAGGGCTTGGAGAGATCCGGTGCTGGGGTCGACGTCTTTCAGATTGGCTCTGCGTATTAAAGCAACAAAATTGGCGTTGAGCAAATGGAACAAAGATGTCTTTGGTGTTGTGCAGATGAAGATAAAGAAGCTTAATGACCAGCTCCTTTCCTTGCAATCGTTGCCGCCACTGACCAAAATTGGGATGCTGAGCAGCGCATTCAATCGGATGTCATGGAGGCGATGAAGCAGGAAGAATGCATTTGGAAACAAAAATCAAGGATCGAGTGGCTGGCGACTACGGATCTCAATACCCGGTATTTCCATCTTTCTACTATTATTAGACGTCGTAGGAATAATATTGAGATGTTGAAAACTGGGGAGGGAGGTTGGATCACAGAGCGAGATCAGATAGGCAACCATGTAGTGGATTTCTTCCAAAAGCTGTACAATTCTTCAAGTTGGGCTGTGGAGGGGCGAATTGCTGATCTAACACTTCCGGTTGTGACGAAAGAGGATAATGCAGATTTGTGTGCTCTACCGACAGTGAAGGAAATTAAAGATGCGATTTTTCAACTCGGAGCAATGAAAGCCCCTGGTCTTGATGGGTTCTCGGCATTATTTTTTCAGCATTATTGGGAGGTGGTGGGGGCAATTCTCTCAGAGATGGTGCTGCATTTTTTCAAAACGGGTAACATGCTGAGACAATTCAATCATAGTTTTCTGGTCCTTATTCTGAAGGTTGACCATTCAGTTCGAATTGAGCAATTCCGACCAATTAGTCTATGCAACGTGGTCTACAAAGTGATTTCAAAGATTCTGGCGGGTAGACTTCGAAGGGTCCTTTCCAAGCTGATTTCTCTAAACCAGGCGGCCTTTGTTCCTGGTAGGACGATTCAGGAGAATGTTGTACTCGGGCAAGAGGTGTTGCACTCTATGACAACAAAAAGAGGTCGCAAAAGGTTGTTTGCACTAAAATTGGATATGGAAAAGGCGTATGACCGGATGGAGTGGGTCTTTCTCTTGCAGGTGCTTCGAAGTATTGGTTTTGGAGCTCGATGGATCCATTGGATAGCACAGTGTATACCGACTATGTCTTTTTCAATGATGCTCAATAGGTCACCCTTCAGCTTTTTTTGCCCTTCGCGTGGTCTTTGCCAAGGAGATCCCTTGTCTCTTTTCCTTTTCATTTTGGGAGCGGAAGTGCTCTCCAAGATGCTAGAGAGAGAGGAATCTAGGGGCTGCCTACACGGTATCAAAGTTACTCGAGCTACCCCTCAAATCACCCATTTGCTATTCGCCGATGACTTGCTGATTTTCAGTAGGGCAAATGCTAGAGAAACAACCCGAATTCTCTCTATCCTAAAGATGTACTCTCAGATGTTAGGGCAGAAAGTTACCAAGCTAAATCAGCCCTCTTTTGTAGCAAGAACACGCATCCAACAGTGTTAGATGATCTGTGCCGTATTTTGGAGTGAAGAGGATGGGTTTAGACAACAAATACTTAGGGCTTCCTCTCTTTATTGGAAGGTCCAAGAAGAAAGCCTTCGATGATGTTAAGGAAAAAGTTGTCTAAAATTGCTAGCTGGAAAATGTGTGCTTTGTCTCAAGCGGGGAGGACAACGCTTATTAAGGCAGTGGCAACGGCTATACCGCTTTATTGTATGTCAACATTCTCACTCCCTAAAGGATGGTGCGAAGACATTGAGCAATTGTTAAAAGACTTTTTGTGGGGTTTTCCATCCCGAAAAAAGAAAAATTTTACGCCAAAAGCATGGGATTCAATCTGCCTTCCAAAAGCTCTAGGAGGCCTGGGGGTGCGGAAGATGTTTGAAATTAACTTAGCTTTGATTGCTAAATTAGGATGGCAGATTTTGCATAAACCGGATAGTTTTAGGTCCAAATCGTGAAGATGAAGTACCGCAATTTTTCCCCTCTTGAGCAACCCCAACGCGTGGGCAACTATTCGGTATTTTGGAACAGCCTTCTTCAAGCAGCACCCCTTCTTTAAATGGGCCTTTGTCTGTGGCCTCGCAAAGGTGATGTTGTGCGCATTAGGGAAGATCCTTGGCTTCCGGGCGAGATTGGATTTAAACCATCTTGGAGGGAAGGGGTTTAACAGGATCCGGCTATCCAAGTTGTTAGTGACTTGGTTCGACCAGGGGTGCATATGTGGAACGAGTCATTAATTCGTAGGCTGTTTGCGGAGGATACAGTGGAGGAAATTCTCAGGATACCAGTGCCGAACCCTTTAATGGAGGATAAGTGGATCTGGATTTTGGAAAGAAATGGTACTTTTTCGATTAAATCTTTGGTTGTGGCTGAGCAAAATAGAAGGAGGTCGGACAGGTCCTTTTTGGATGCTGCTACATGGGTAGACTGTGGAAGCTGAAACTACAGGATAGACTTAAACTGACTTTGTGGAAGGTCGCGGCGGGGGCGCTGAAAACCAAGGGAGCTCTAGCTAGGATTTTGTGTTGTGAAGATGAAGTTGCTTTTCAGTGCCCCTTTTGCAGGCAGTCACTGGAGGATACTCTTCACTTGCTAGTGCGGTGTAGCGTGGCTTCTAGTGCCTGGCAGGAATCTCCCTAGGTGGTTCCCATGGATGCTTTAAACCTTGAATCACCGGAGGAGCTGATAAAGTTGGTACTGCTTGCGGACAGCACCCTCCAAATCAACAAAGGTAGTCTGGATGCGTTTGTGCTTAATGTTGTTGTTGTCATTGATAGTCTTTGGCTTTTAAGGAACAAGGTTGTTCACGAAGATGCTCAGGTGGATGTTGGTGAGCTGGTGGCTTCTATTAGGCAGTTGCATTGGTGCCCACCGAAACTTGGGTAGTTGAAAATTAACTCGGATGTTGTTATACGTCCAAATGGGTCATACATAGCTATCTCAGTTCAAGACTCTCATAGTTCCCTTTGTATGGCATACATGAAGCGATTTGCTGCTATTGACCCGCTAGTTGGGGAGGCGTGTGCTCTTGCTAAAGCGTTGGCTTTGGCTCGATGGAAGAAGTGGACTCAGGTTGAGTTTGAGTGTGATTCTCTTGTTCTTTGCCGAGATGTGTTATCTTCTGATAGCTCTAGTTGGGCTATTGCTTCGTTGGTGGAGACCATTCGACTTGGCTTGGCGGAGTTCAAGGAGTGAAAGATAGCTTGGGTTTCTAGGAAGTGTAATACTTTGGCCCATAAACTTGCTGCTTGGGCAACTCAATCAGGCCGGGTTAGTTTGTTTTCTTCTGCTAATATTCCTGAGCATATCCGGGTTTGTGATATGTGTCATTCTGTCTATTTTTCGTAATGTTATGTGGCTTTACTTAGCCAAAAAAAAAAAGTATTCTTTCTTGTTGATCTGATTAGCATATTTTATGGGATCGAAACAAGTTGTGTTGGATTTTCTTAATCTAGCCGACACAAATAATCCTCAAAACTTGCATTGAAGCAGATCAAAAATTGGCCCACAAGAGTTTAGAGCCTTTTAGCTTTTAGCTCTCGTTGTCATGACAATGATCTGCCTTGCGCGTTGGGTTGGTTACCTCTGCTCATAAAGCAATCAAGGTTAGAACTATCGTGTTTTTGGTAATGGAATTAAGATCCCCCACTCAAAAGGTTATGGTTATGTTTGTTTTGATATCAAATATTTAAAAAAAAATTTCAAAATCACTTTTTCATCAATTAATACCTTCTTACAAACTCCAATAGTTTTTAACAAACTTTTCACCAAACCCAAGAGATTCTACACTACCTCCCAAAAATAAAAACACAAAAAATATTTTCAAAACAAAAACAAACATAGTCTATTGGTTTCTAAGATTTCGCTTTGTCATTGGAATTGTGTTTCTATGCTCTCTTGTTTCATGAATACAATTTGCTGTGTCGAAGATGGCCATGGAAAACTGCCAATGCTGCTGGTTTTGCTCTAATGTGTCAGAGTTCTTTAGGGAGTTTTGGCACGCAAATAGATTCATGATTTATTTGATAATAATAATAATAATAATCATAATAATAATAATAGATTCATGATTTCTCGAATAGAGTGAACGCCAAAATCTTGGCACTTGCCTCAGAAAATTTTTACACGAAAATTATTTCCAAAAAACAAGGTTGCGTCTCTCGTTCACAGTGATTTTTCAGTTTCTTGGTCAACTTCAGACTGAACAGAGTCTTCATTGGTTGGATCATTCTCTTTCACATCTTCATCATTCTTCTTTGCTGCTTCTTCATTGGCGTCCTCGAGAGCCCGTATCAAGTGTGACAGACATTTCTCGGCGTCGTCCATTGGGGACTTTGGCATAAGGTTCTCCGCAACATCGGCAGGTGTGATCTTCGTCTCTTCCATCAGCCTCTGAATCGTATCAAACATCGTGTGCATTTCGAGATTCAGGTAATTCTTTGCAAGCACCTTGAACCCCTCAAAGCTGCAGTAAGAGAGCTCAATATGCTTGTCCATTCTCCCCCTTCTTATGAGTGCCGGATCTAGCTTCTCCACATAATTGGTGGTAAAAACAATCAGTCTCTCTCCGCCACAAGCGGACCACAGTCCATCGATGAAATTCAACAGCCCCGAAAGAGTGACTTTGCTGCTGCTGCCCTCTTCCTTTGCTTCTCTCTTAGCAATTTCCTTAAGGGACTTCTCAATCTCTTCATCTGAAGATTTCTCTGTTTTCTTCTTCCTCTGACCGGTAAGATCAAGCGAGCAATCAATGTCTTCAATCACAATCATAGACTTACTGGTTGTCTCAATCAAAAGCTTCCTCAGCTCTGTGTTGTCCTTCACTGCTGTAAGCTCAAGATCGTAGACATCGTAGTTCAACAGATTCGCCATTGCTGCGATCATAGTCGACTTCCCAGTACCCGGAGGCCCATAAAGTAAATAACCCCTCTTCCAGGCCTTTCCAATCTTTGCATAGAAGTCCTTACTCTTGCTGAAAGTCAACAGATCTTCAATAATCTCCTTCTTCTTCCCCGGCTCCATCGCCATTGTTTCGAAGGTTGCTGGATGCTCAAACACAATATGACTCCACATGGTTTGCTTGTAGCTTGGCCACTTGTAACCAGGGCTATTTGTGTACAGCTTCCTCTGCCTATTCTTCACCCTAATCTCCTTCCCTTCCTTCACGACATGGTCCAAGTATGACTCCGTGATTGTGTCACGGTACTTCCTGTGAAACGTGAGCTTGTAGAGCCTCTTCTCCTGCTCAGGATAATACGACATGGATCTCGTCGGTGACGACGAGACTTTGCTCGACACCCACCAAACTTTGACACCGCGAAACTCATCGTTCACTCTCTCATACTCGTCCATACTCAACACCAGGTTGCTGCTATCTTTGCCCATCTCGGCTTTAAGTCTCTTTGCGCTCCTGGAAGAGTTGGCGCTAAGGTATGCTTCGACAGCAGCATAGGCCTCGCTCCGCTTGAGCCGATCTCCCGTGAACTCGTGGAACGAAATCCGAATGTAGGGATAGAAGTAGCCCATGAGTCTGTGCGAATACTTTTCAAAGAAGCGTCGAAGCTCATAAGGACAGTACTGGCGAATGATCGCCCACACAAACATGAAGCTGGCTATTGTAGAGCCCATTCTTGCCCACATCTCAGTCATGGTTGGCGGCAACATTGTGGGTTTTAGCATCTGGGATTCTTCTGAGTTCTCGTTCAAGCGAAGGAGGCTTTTCTTGGCTGTGTGTGTTGATAGGAAATGAACAAAAGAGTAGGTGGGCGACGAGCAATGTCTGGTGTTGTGTTTATAGCCAAAAGGCAATCAGTAACCAACGACACCCAGTTTTAAAACTAGAACTTTTGGGTCATTGGGTGCCACCATTTCTATGTTTAATGTTGGTCGAAATAGGAAAAAAAACATAGAAAATGAAGAATGCTCGTGTATTCTAGTGAGGTGTGTATAAACTGTTCGAGAAGCCATCTTTTTATAGGAAGAGAAAGTAATTATACAAGATAATTAAAATTAATTAATTAAAATTAATTACACAAATCTCAATCATCTTTTAGTTGAGAAATGAAAATATATTTCCATGCCCATCCAAATCAGGAAGATTTTTAATGTAGCATACTAACAATGTTTTTGGAAGAACCACGTGGACGGTGGTGAAGAGTTCTGCGATAAAGATTACAAAATCCACGCATGAGAGTGTCCCATAAGTGTCCTTGTGGAACACGTGTCACGCACATGAGAGTGTAAAAAGCCTAGCAAAAGGGGGCACAAATGCTTTTTTCCTTTTTCAACTGGAAGAATTTCGGTGGCCTTTGAATCGAAATGTGGCCTTCATAGACAGAAGATGACAAATTTGGGGAGGCTGCGGGTCCTTCTTTTTTGCTTGTTTTCTTAAAGTCTTTAAACTATGCTTAATCTTTTTTGCAGCTTGTCAGTTTCTATTGGAATAGAGATTCCTTCTGTGAACAAAAAGTATAGGGACAGACATTAGACATGGATAATTGCAGGTCACGGAAAGCAGTGTTTGAAATCGCAGCTGCAGATAACCACGTCACGTCCATTCCCATGAACCAATTGAGAATTGTCAAAAAGAGACCCTGCATTCATACAAATGTATTATTTTTTCTTGGGAAGTTGTGGACCATGGCGCCACGAAGAATCCATGAAGTCATCTCATGCCTCTTCGACCATAGGAAAGGGTTAGTCATGCTTTTCCTTCTTTATTCTTTTTCGCTTTCCTTTTTTTCTGGGTAGGTAGTCCTGCTTTCCAGTGATGACTAATGCAGACGTCAATTTCACAGCCATTTTTTTCTGCTTCCTAATAAAGTTCATCTGGGAATTTCATGCACAAAGCATCCCAGCGGGCGAATCACTTTAAAGCTTGAACCGAGACATCCCAACCTCATCGAAAGAGGAAATTTCTATCCTCTCAGGCTCTCACAGAGTCATATCATTGTTTGTGGCATCCAATTCTTCTACGCAATGATTTGCTCCAAAACCTCTTCACAAAAGGGAAACGTCTTTCGTCAAGGCCTTTATCATTGTGTTGTTGACATCTTCTGTGCAGTAATTGGCCTAAATATAAATTGCTTCTTTACAAAAAAAAATGTTAAGATCAGCTGGTATAAAAAAAAAATGTTATCCCAAGATTTCACAGATCCTGCAAAAGCTTAGAAGACACCTGAAATGGGGATAAACCCTTTGATATTATCTATATGAACTGGAAAACTGGTCCCTCACATCTCTTTGTCCGTCTAATACGCTTCCAACAATCCTCCTTTTTCCTTTTCTTTTCTTTTTCTAAGCTCCTTTTTCCTTTTCTTACTCTGGAAGACTTTTCCTTAAAATATATGTAAATTACGTGGCCGCTGCAGAAAACGCATAATATAGAGAAGGAGTTGGCCTGACAGACAGGGTCGCTTTCTCTACTGGGAAAAGAAGACAAAGGCTACGGTCGTGTCACTCTTTTTTTTTTTATAGGCCTACGGTCGTGTCACTCACGTGGCCATGAAACGTTTCTTAAGTACACTGAGACTCTTGAGAGGGACCCCAAGGGCGAAGCATCTCCCTCCCCGCTGCTTTATTGCAGGACTTCCCAAAGCCTTCCACTGTCCCGTAACTATTGTTTGTGTTTAGTCAAGATTTTCTATGGCGAAGTGGGTTAACGTGAAAGAAAAATCTGGTTGTATACAGGCAATATCACGTGTCGACAAGAGTACAGTACGATTGCTGATCCAGTTTAAACGGCCAAATTTTTCTGAGAAGTGATGCTCTTTTTTTTGGAACCTACTTGATTTGAATCCCACGCGAAAAATGTTTCTGCAGACAATTCTGAGGATTTTGTTTCTGTTTTTTTTTTTTTTTGTTCTTGTTAACATTCTGCATTTAATTCAGCAGGGAGGACAGTACTTTTTTTTCTATTTTCTACTTTTCTTTTTTCGGTTTTGGTAATAAG
This sequence comes from Morella rubra, assembly GCA_003952965.2. Classification (NCBI taxonomy): domain Eukaryota; kingdom Viridiplantae; phylum Streptophyta; class Magnoliopsida; order Fagales; family Myricaceae; genus Morella; species Morella rubra. The sequence goes on from CM025852.1 coordinate 21,082,334, forward strand.
GAGAATGCTGCATAAAGCAGGAGTAGAGAAGAGTGGAGATTACAGCTAGCTGCACTTGTTGATGCAGTGTATCACGAAATATGTCAATCTCATATGGAAAATCAGGTTTTACATTTGATTCTGCTGGGTTAACAACTTAACTGAGTCAGTATTTCGTTTTATTTTTGCTTGTTTATTCGGGAGAAAGATGCTTGGAAGAGGGGCAATAGCATATGGGTCCCATGTGTACTCCGAGTTTGGTGCAGGATAAAGCTTAGCTTGGGCCAACGCGTAGTGTGAACCAATTTGCATTTCGAAATTTTAAATTTATCGGCGTTTGAGTGTTAAAATTTTGAGTTAGGTCAAAATTTTAGAATGTTGAAGTTTGTGAAAGAGTGAAGAGAGATAATTTGAATAAATTTTTTATATTTATTTGTAATTAAAATGGATGATTTGACGTAGTTTGAAGTTTTATTAGATTTTGTAAAAAAATTGAAAAAAAAATTGAAATTTTATAAAAATTGGTAAAAAAAGAAAAAATAGATAATTTGATTAAAATTTATATGTTTACTTTGACAAAAAGATAGTTGATGGAGAGGGAGATAGTTTGAAGTTTTATTATTATTTTTTAGAAATTTTTAAATTAAAATAAAGAGAAATAAAATTATTGTGTGTTCCTTATTTGGTGTGAAAATTAGAAAAAGTTTAAAAATTTCTGGAAAGAAAATTATGTTTGCATCTAACAATTCTTAAAACCTGATTGCTGTTTGACAAGCACTAAAAAATGAATAAAATTTTTTCAAACACTTTTTTCACAGATTTCAATAACGTTTTTTTACAAATTTCAAGACTTTTTAATAAAATCTAACATTTTCTCACAAACTTTAACAAATTTTTCACAAAAATCAATAAAATTTAAATTACCCTCGATAAAAAGAATTCTGTGTTTGCAAACATGACCAAGTACACCTCCAAGTAGCCATTGAGGGCAGCACCAATAAGACATATTAGCGCTACCATGTTGAGAAGGGAAATATATTCCATAATGAAGGCATAATTGAAAGAGAGACGTGATCTATGGATTAAGGCACCATTTAAGGAGGCATTTACTCCACGATTTTAAGAGATGGAAGAATAGGAATCTCTCCTTATGTGTTTATTTTGACTAGGGATATAGCAAATCATGCCTTACAAGATTTTCTTTCTTGTAATCTTTACTTATATTTATTGTCTTGATCTAATAATTATTCCTTGGATTGATGGAGGGAATCATGCACTATTTTAGAACAATAATTAGTGCTATGATTTGTATCCTAATAAGGTGTAGTTAAACCTCTATAGATGTCATTTGTAACCTCATAAAATATGAATGGACGTATTGTTGAGAGCAAGCTCTCTCAAGCAAAGCTTCGGCTTCTTCCGTGCTCAATGTGAGACGATCATGAGATATCTCCTATCAAAATCTCAACCTTCTTCCATGATCTCCATGCTATCCATCTTCTGAGTTTGGAGTTGTAGGCCGAGTTGCTCTTTAAATCACACATTATCCGATTTTCTCTTCGTTTTGTTCGTTGTCAGCTAGAATATCTTAAGCTATGAAGCCAACTGCCACACGACACCAATAAAATTTTAGAGTGGTTAAAATTTTAAATATAGGAGTTAGTGAAAAGTGAAGAGAGATAAATTTTTGTAATGATGATAAAATTTTAGAGAGTAAAAATTTTAGTTAGTGAATATATTAGTTTTTTTTTACGCTATTTTGACAAAAATTAAAATTTGGCCCCCAACAAATTTTAAAACTCCTCTTTAGTCCCAATGTATATAGTTTTTGCAAAAATTAATATTTAGATCCCTTAAATATTTGCAAATACATGTTTTTTAATTTTCAAAATTTTGTTTGAATCTTGAAATTTGAAGAAAAGAAAAAGTTAAAATTCAAAGTTTTAGACAATTTTTTTCTTGTGACAATATATTTAACAATAAAACTTATAATGTGTGGTTTATTTTTATTTTTGTTGAGTTCTTTTATACCCTCACTTATTTTTATCCATGTTCTTTCTACTTTCTCTACAAATGTAACTTGAAGAAAACATTGAATGTTATAAATTTTGGGTTTTAAGGAAAAAAACTATTATTTATAATTCATGAGAACGACCATGCAAGTATATCTCTAAGTCAAGTAACTTATTAATAATATTATTATGTTTTAAATTAAACTATAACCTTATTATACATGTTTTTATAATATATATTACTATTAGATTAAATACATAAAATTAATGATCTTTCTTAATAACTACCATGCAAGTATATCTCTAAGTCAAGTAACTTATTAATAACATTATTATGTTTTGAATTAAACTATAACCTTATGATACATGTTTTTATAATATATATTACTATTAGATTAAATAAATAAAATTAAATAAATATATATTATTATTATACAAAATCGGCCCTCCCAAATATTAATTCTGGCTCCACCACTGCCGACAGGACTTCCCATCAGACATCCCGATGGTGCCTGCTCTAAAGAACTGACATTGAAGTTGGGACGCATCATTTTTGCACAGAACAGACATTGAAAGTCCTGCCCGAGAGGGATTAGTGATCTTTCTTTGTTGCAAGAGAATACAAGACCAACATACAAGACAAAGACCTGATAGTGTTGAGCCTGATTTGAACTAAAACCAATACGTTATGTCCTTCCTCTTTCATAACCAAACGAATAGTCACAAAGAGGATTAAAACATGTGGATTCCATGCGATCCAGAGGAAGACAAAACATATATTTTAATTCCTCATAGAGCTTCAGAAGGACATCTATGACACTGAATGGAAGAAAAAGACCAAACTCTGACAAACTAGAACTTCGATACACTTCACTGAGCATACCAGAAACCAGTACTAACCTTGTGTCAAAATCTTCTGGTTTCGGATAATTTGTTAAGCAGCCTTTAATCCTTGATTGTTCATTGCAAGATTAGAACAAAAACAGTAGACTAAACACACAATTTGTGTTCCTAATTGCCACTTGCTGAGTGAGTGAAATCACGAACCGTAGGTTCCATTGGGCTGGGGCCTGGGAGACGACACTAGAGAGCCCAAAGGAGGAGAGGACAGGGCTCGGAGAACTGACCATACGCAATTGACTCATTGATGTAGGCCTGTCATTCGGAGGTCACGCAGTGTATTGGATCTCTGAGACCCAGAGCAGATGGTCGCGCCAGTCAAGTGGTCCAACAATACCTCCATCAATCAATTGCAGACTTGCAGTAGCAACGTATCGAGTCCGTCATTTCTCTCCGCGACTCGTTTTATGATATATAGGTAGGCTTGACGATCATCACTCTGAGTCTCAGGTGTGGATCCTCGGAACCCAACAACCAATTCGCCAAACTGAAACCATTCGACGATCGAGAGAATCTATTCAGCTCAGTTCGGTTTTTTGAGACTGTTCAGTTCAGTTTCAGAAGCAGGATTCCACCTACCAATGCTTGTTCAGCCATAAAATCCGACAAATATGGATCTTCCTAGAAGGAAAATAATTACATCTTTAACAGGAGAAACATAATCGTTTCACATGTGATCAAATTTCGACCAATAAAACAAGAGCATTTTCCCCACCATTGTCAATGAGGCAACAGATATATGCGACTGAGAATGACACTCAACTAGCGTACGGCATGATACTACTTTTTCTATTTTTTTTTTCTTTTTGGTAAGGAGGGAAATCCGGATACATGCACGGGACTGCACGAGGAATTGAATTCTGGGCAGCACTATTACTGTACATATGGGCTTCAATAGACCAGGACACTTCGCTTTGGTTAGGAAGAAGAATAAACAAATTTGTAATCTGAATGGTAATCATTTCCATCTGGTGTGGTCCGATGTAAATTACAGAACTTGGATTCGTATCAAGTTCTTCCCTGCACATCTAATCTTTTCATCTTCCAACATCCGGCCCAGAAAGGGAGGAAGAAGAAAGGGGTGAAAAACACGAGGAGCGAGAAAAAATGAATGAATTTGTAAGGGCATTTCTACAGGGCCAGAGACAAACCCACCCAAAATATACAATAACATCATGCTATCACTGCAAAACTTGTTTCTCTCCCCCTGCTCTATATCAGATTCTGAAGATCAACCACACCACAATTATCATCTCATGTTGCAGCAGTGAGCCCTTCCCTGCATTTGCAACTTGTCCCACATGCAGATCATCTGCCTTGGGGACTGGTAATGAGCTGTATAATAATCTTCTATGCACCCAAACTGGCAGAACTTCAAGCTATGCAGATAAAGAACCGGTTTTGTGCAGTTGAATTGCTCCACCCACATTCCCATACTCACATCTTCCATTTTAAACATCTGCACAAAGTTGTAATTACATCGAGAATCAGCCAAGAAGAAGCTATACATCCCATTATCGCCACGCTTGCACTAGCCCACTCACACACTCAGAGAAAGAGAGAGAGAGAGAGAGGATCCATTGCCTACCCTTAATTTACGTTTCTCAAACTCAGATACAATGAAGTGTGCTATGTCTGATGACAAAATATAGCCCGGTCCATTAGCATAGGGTGGATAATCTTCTTCTGGCCACTCCTGAAACACATAATGGAGAACAACAGTGACACAAGCAATGCAGGAGAATTGCTTTAATTTGGCAACGAAAATTCTCATTTCTCACAACTCAAAACTACAATTGAAGAACGCTGATCTAGGTTACACTAGATTGAAATCTCCTCACAAGAAAAATCTAAAGATAAAAATATGAAGTCAGGAATCATCCCATATTTAACCAGTTCTACAAGAAAATCAAGGCAAGTCCACAAATCAATTGGATGTCATAACCAGTAGAAAAGCCTAATTGCAAAAACTACAACATAATACAGAGGACTTGATGAAATTTTGCAAAATATTATCCAAAAAATAATGTATTCACTCGACATAAAAGGTTAAAAGTCATGCAAACTATAGGAACAATAAACTAGTTAATTATACCAAGGGTATCAAGGCCAGTAGGTTCTCCGGTACCTCATATGTAACCTCCCATTTACCATAGCGCAAGGGCTTATGGAAGTAATTTATATTCCCGATATACAAGCTTCTACCATCGGGGACTTTCTTTGCTTCGTCAAAAACTGCATCCACTCTCACAAATGTATCATCATCACACTTCATAATATACTTGGCAGACGCTGTGCGAACCTGAGAAAAATTGAAGACATTAAGTATAATTGTCATTAAAGGAAAACCCACGAGTCAATGTTAACATTCTTCAGTTTGTACTTTTTCCCACAAACTCACCCCATATTCACAGATGGCAACAGTCTTCAGCACAACTAGATCGTAGTTATCCATGTAAGGCACAATAACAATGTCTCCAAAAAACTCTGCTTCTTTCTTCAATTCAACATTAACTTCCTTTCTTGCGTGCTGTCCGAATATCAATTCAAAAGGTCTTTAATAATCATATATTTATGTTTTTTACTTTACTAAAACCATCATAACTACAAGTGCCAAAATTGTTGAAAGTTACCAGTGCTACAAAGAAACGAGCTACCGCATTTGAAGACTTGATAAGCTTATGCTGCATCCAAGACTTCCTTACAGCCATCCGCTCAGCAAAATGGTTGCCAGCAGAAAGAATACCAATGAAAAGTTCCACGCCCCCATCTGGAAGCAGCGAGGCTTTCCATCTGCCTGAAAACTCAAGATGCCGCTGTGGAGCAAAACTGGGATGTGATGCAGGTAAAGAGGCAGCATATACAGAGTGGACATCGACATCCCCAGTCACTGATAGCCCAGTTGCATCCTCCAGAGTAAACCCCTGTTGAAATTAACAAACAATCTTAAAAGAAATGTACAGCCATCCTGAGAAAAGAAGTTTGTAGGACAATACTTACGGTGCGATAAGGGAACGAGGTGACATGCCTCCCATCAACACTAATATGATAACCCTCCAATCCCGCACTAAGGGTAAGAACAAATAGCTTGCCCTCTGCAAATGGGTATGGCCAGTCAACAGTAACCTTTTTCGTTCGGCCTATTAGCCGGTTCAACCACCATGTCGTCTTAGACTCCTCTGAACCACTGTCATCATCTCGAATCCACTTCTCACACTTCACCTGATCATCAACTGCAGCCAGTCAAAGGAATTGCTCAATTTGCTGTTACCACAGGAAACATAATGAAGCCAAAAGAAATAGTTTCCCAGAATATATAATGGTGGTTTCTAGAACAGTTTAGAAAATGAAAGGGGTCATGCAGATTTGACAGAGCAAATGGCCAATAAGTATAACATATCTAGATACATACTTGATCGAAGAGAACCCCAACAAAATCCTCTATTCAAAACCATCTTTCCCCATATAATGCTTGAGGGTTGTAGTTCATGAAATAGAAAGGAAGTGGACTAAAATTAATGTCAAAAGGAATTTCCAAAGAATAACTGACACCAACCACATTTTTATTTTCCCGTTCCAAACCTTAGTTTTCAAACCCTGACACATCAACAAATCCCAAGCAACTACAATTTAGAAGTGGTTTTCCGTAAAATTCTCATGGAACTCCTCTCCAACTAATTGAAGACTAAAATACTAAACTATTTACATAAACATTCACGCAAAACCGCAAAACACCTATGCTGCTGTGAGATATAGTACTTCCTCCAAATGCACTCAGAAAGTATGCAATTTAAAACCCCAGAAGCAATTTGTTTTGAAATATAATCACCCTAGGAATAAAATCTACTAATCACTTGTAAGCTTCACCAGTAAAGGTAGCTTTTTTACGAGCTACCGCACCAAGAGTAGTCTCTAATGCATCAAGACCACCTCATTTCACCTATCCAATGACTCAAACAGATCAAGCAAAGAAAACCGAACATTAAGCAGCTCCACTGTGAATACTACGTACATTCATCAGCAAATTATTAATCAGTCACTCACCGGTTTCTTCATCAGCCTTAGACTTCCACCCCTCGCACCTTAACGGGGATCCCCACTGCATCCTATAGCAAGTATTGAGTTCAAGCACGGGCTTTCCGCTCCAGTCCCCTTTCAACCTTGGATTGAAATGCAAAACTCTAGGTGGGTCCTCGCCCTCAACAGTCTTCAAACCCTGCAACTCCAACATGAACTGCGACACCAGCACCGAATCTTCATCGTCCCTCACCAGCGATATCCTGGGCTCGTGCTCAGCATGCGCCGGCCTCGGCTTCCCGACCAAAGTCAGGTGCGACCCCAACGTGAGCCCACAGGGCAGCACCATGACTTGCTTTCGGGTAACGAATTCAGACCCGGACAGAGAAACGGAATGCGGACACCGCTCCACCGACCGGCTTTCGTTCTTCTCAACGATAGCTTTAGCTTTTCCCGATTGAATCTCTTTCCAGAACGTGTTCCCCACTTCCCAGGCCACTCTAGCCGACTTGTAAAGCTCCGAAGCCCCGTCCCCACGGACCGAATCGAAAGCTTTCGGGTCGAACGCCAAGCCGGATAGAATCTTGTACTTGACGGGTCGAGACTGAGTCGGCTGGGACGAGGTAAGGGAGATGAGTTTGTGGGGGCGAGACGGGGCTTCTCGTTCTTCAAAGTCCTCCTCGGACTCAAGCAGAGAGGGCCGAGAGAGAGCCTCCTTGGACACAGCACCGAACCCAGTCCTGAACACGAAGGGGAGTTCTATGGTTACCAGAAGCAGATACAAAAGCCCCGCTCCGATCAGAATCTGAAACGATCGCTGCCTGCTCAGAGACACGAACATATCGAGCTTTTCCAATTTACCCCTCTTCATCCCCCCCCAATTTTTTACACAATTAACCCCCCCTGCAACCCGAAACGAATCTCTAATCCTGCACTGTGTTGGTGTTCAAAACCTTTTGAGAATGAGAAAATTACAGAAGAAATATATAAAGAATTTGAGAAGCTTCAGGGAAGGAGAGTTAGGTCAGCAACAATGGCCACAAGCGCATAGAGCGAGGGAAATTAAAGACCATATTCAGAGGCGTTTTGAGGGATGGGGAATTGGAATTTAGGTCGGTGACGAGAGCTCTTTCCTGGAATTAGAGAATATTTTCAAATTGAGGAACCATTAAGAATTGGGAGCTTGAATATTTGAGAAATTATAAATTTAATAAATTAAGAAAAAAGACAACCAAAGATGCTTGGTGGAGTCTACTCGCTGGAGCATTCGCATCCAAGTGGGACACATTTTCCTCTCTCCTAAGTGGGTCAAAATCAAAATGACCAAATGACCGTTTTTTCTAACGGATGATAATTATATAACTAACTTTTTGGTCACGAAAAGGATGGATGGAAAATAACCCAAAACGATTTATTTTTTTCTTCCAAAACTTGAATTTTGCACATCCAAGTGTAAAAGACTAGTACTGATAAATTCTTAATATTTTTTTTTGGAGATGATTTAATATAAAAATATATTTTATGGAGCTTAAAAATCTTGGTGATAATTGAAATTGGAAGCTATACAAGCCAATTTTGAGAGGCAGTTATTCAAACATGCATTTTTGGAGGATAAATTTTTATTTTAGATTTTTTAATTTTATAGGTGCATAAATTTTTTATTTTAAACGCCAAATTCTCAGCAAAATTCAAAATAAATTTTTTTATTTTTCTGTTAGATTTCTAAAATTTGTTATATTTAATGCTCTTTTTAATCTTATATTAAGCTATAAGGCCTGATCTCATATGCAAAAATAAACGTACGATTAAAACCAAAAATATACTAAATAGATAAATGCACTTTTTTATTTTTTTTGGGAGAGAAATGCATTTTTTAAAATTTGTCTTTTATGGGCCCAGGAACAATGAAACCATGACCCATTCAAGGTCGATGAAAAGGTTAATGTAATTGACCCAGGTGGTCATGACTCATGAAGGTGTCATGTGTCAAGCTTGCCACACGGCGTAGCAGGTAAGCGAGTATATTCGTTGTGCTTACTGTAGCGAGTGGGAATCTGAGGGTTGCATTTATCGAACATAAATCAGGAAGAATCTGTTCAATTCTGATATTGAAGGGTCCGCATCGGAGAGTCAAAAAGAAAAGCTCTGCCTCTGCAATTAAAATTAAAAGTATTAGGTGTCTATCGGAGGTAACACTGTGACAGACAGGTGGCGCTGTCTCTCTCTCTCTCTCCCCCTTTCCCTCCATTATTTTTTTAAAAATAATAACTCCTACTAAAAACTTTTTTAATATGAAATCTCTTTTAATGCAATTTAATTATTATTTTTTAAGTATACAAGAAGACATAAAAGTATCTGGCAAGATAGACCAAACCCAATTATCAATTAAAAATTATAGGTACAATTATGCGTTCGTAAAATCTAGAAAATAATAGAAAACATAAGAATTAAATGTTATAAAAGTCACATTACTCTAATTTTGATACTAAAGGGATGTTTGGTTTGTAAAAAATTGTAAGATTTTGATAGATTGTGAATATTCATGTAGATTGGTATTTTATAGGTTTGTGTGTAAAAGTTTGTAAAACTTTTAAATATATTTAATTTTTGTTGGAGTTTGTAAAAAAGTATAGAGATAGATAATTTGATGTAATTTTTAATAAAAAGTATGAGAGAGAATATTTGTTATAATTTTTTTAAAAAAATGTATTGGAGTTAGTATAAAAAGTTATTAAAGATTGTGTAAAAGATATTTGTGTTTTATATAATTTTTTGAGATTTTGAATATTCATTTTGTAAATTTTATTGATCCTATTGTATTTTATAATACTTTTACAAACGAATATGTCCTAACATCATTACATAATGTAGAACACACATGTTATATTGTCTTTTTTTTAAAAAAATTGTATAGTGTAATTCGTATGTTTGGTTCTATTTGCAAACTATTTATGGAAAGTTTAGGGGTTAAATACACTTTGCCCTCTTATCTTTGGGGTCATTTACATTTTGCACCTCGATGTATTATTTTTGAACATTGGACCCTTAACTTACACATTTTTTCAATTTGGACCCCGTACCAAATTGTCCGTTAATTTAGACAGATTCCGTCAAAACGTGGGTGTAATGTGTAAATACCCCTAAAGATAAAAGGGGCAATGTGTAAAAATTTTGACGAAATCCGTCTAAATTGACAGGAAATTTGGGTACGGAGTCCAAATTGAAAAAATGTGTAACTTTACGGGTCCAATGTCTCAAAAAATAATACATCAGGGTGCAAAGTGTAAATGACCCCAAAATAAGAGGGCAAAGTGTATTTAACCCAAAGTTTAGGAATGTTGTAAAAATTGAGATGAATTATAATTTTATTTAATTTTGAAAGAAAGTAATGCAAAAAGTTGAATTTTACACATAATTGGTGACAAAATAGAGAGATAAATTATTTGAATGATTTTGTATATTTAATATAATTGAACACTATGATTTAATTAGAAGAAAAATATTATTTTGAACATATTTTATTATTATTGTCTCGATTAAAAATTTTAAGTTAGTTAATTTAGGCCAAAATTTTAGTTTGCAAATATGCTCAAAATATTATAGAAAATGCTGATTCAAAATATATGCCAAAATGCATGCCCATGTGCAAAAAAACACTACATCTTAGGACTAGTTTCAATGTAGTGTACCTCTATAATATTTGTTCATTGGCCTAATTGAGATATATATAATATCAGGCTCGTTCTTAAGTACTAAATTAATTAAAATATTTAAATTTTACTAACAATGACCTTTGAAATAGCCATAAAAGCAAAGGTTGAGGGACTCCACTCCAGCCTGTCAAAAAAATTTAGGCATAAATAAAAGTTTATAATATGCCTTCTAAAAAAACATATATATAAAGGAAAACGAGAAAACATACCGGTGTAGACCCCCACTAGCCCTGACTCTTGCGCCTCACTCGATAGATTCGCCCCCTGATTGGAACCTCATTTTTTTTAACTAATTAGGAATCTTTTAGCCTTTTACTTTTGGTTTTATTTATTTTATATTTATTTGAAAACTCGGGGAGGGTGATTTGTTGAGTCTGTCCTTTTGTCGAACTTGACTGGGATAGTCAATGGAAATATAATTGAATATTGTAAATTTTTTAATTTTGAATTTTCTTAAGGTTTTGAAGACTCGAAGGAGCAGAGTACATGTGAAAAGCAACTGGGTATGAGAAACCATTCAATGAACACGGCTCGGACCAATTCTAGCCGTCTTCAATTTGTGTTCATGTCATGCCGTCTTCAATTTTGTCTCCTGGGTATACCGAAAATTCCGGGGAATGCTATTGAAATGTGTAGTATGTTCAAGAAAAAAAAAATAGATAGATTTTTTACCCATCAATTATTAGGGTTTAACATATTGTATCATAAATTATCAATTTTGACATATTATACCCTCAATTATCAATGTTAGACACCTTACATCTTAAAATATCCATTTAACACATTTTATTATCCAACTATTAATGTTAAAAAATTTGTATCCACTTTCTATATATAATACTCTCAATAATTTAATGAATTGACAACAATATCTTCAATATTGTATAATGGATTAAAGGTATTATGGTTAATTTAATCTAAAAAATTTGACTGGATGTGTAAAGTGTCTAAAATTGATAATTAGAAAGTGTCATGTGTCAAAATTGATACTTTAGTATGTAATATGTCGAACATTCAATAAATAATGGGTGAAAAGTATATTTGTCCTAACAAAACTCAAATTTTGTGGATTTCATTGCATCATGACACGAGTCATTTTCCTTTTACGTAGAGAGAAAAATATCATGTGAAATTTTATTTAAAATCGCAAAATTGCAGCCCTGGGTTTTATATTTTTAGCAAACATTTTTGCAGCCATGATTTTTAGCTCAATTTACGGTATAATCATAAACGTGGCAAGCGACTTACACAATTCCTGCAATGATTTTGACCCTTTTTTTAATTCTTCCTCCGAGCCGTTTCATCTCTTTCTGTAGCCATTAATACCAACCTTTTATCTAAATTGTGACCCTTTGCATCTTGTGTTACGTGATCAAAACCAACTCGTTTGTTTGTCTCTTTTTCGTTTATTAACTTGTCAATCGTCTATTCCATTTTTTTTTTTTGGTTCTGAGATCATCTGAAGCTTTTACCTTTTGGGTAGCTTTTGATTGTTTGAAACAATTGGCTATCCTAAACGGGGAAAGAAGCACTCCATTACCTTAAAGTTTCTTCAATAATCCTTTCAGATTTGGGAAAGGCAGCTACTCGTTATGTTCAATGGGATAGCTCTTCTCCTCCTTCCCGTTGGATCTAGGATTTTTCTATTAAAAAAAAATTACATTTTACTCTCTTTAACTCATTTAAAATTATACACCATAAATAGTAATTCTATGAAAAAAAACATCTACACTCTTTTCAGATGAATAAGATGCCAATGAAGCATCTGTATAAATTTAATGATTGTTTTGAAATGTTTCCGATATACGAGTGATTTTTACATAAGAAATTGAACATGATGATAAGTCCGTCCAACCTATTTACTCAATTTACTTGGACGTAGAATGAGGTGATCCATTGAGGGGAAGGTGGTGGGAAGGAGGAAACAATAGAGGTGCTACTTTGACAACCCTGTTTTCTTGCAAAGTTGCAAAGGCTTTTTCCTACAAAATTTGATACATTACACAACAAATTAATTATCTTATAATGAAAAGTATAAACTCACTTGTCAAATAAGCTATGCCAGTTACATTTGTCGTCACGTCACTTATTGTCCACCTATATTTCACAAAATGTTATCGTTTCAAGTGGTCGACTAAAACTCGTACTCCTCTCATGTTGCGCACTATTTCACTTGTTGAGATTGACCTTTTGTTGTTAGTGAAGCTAGACAAAAAGTTGATAAAAAGATTTTTTTAAAAAAAAAAAAAAAGAAAAGAAAATAAATACCCAATCACCTATTATGAAAAACTATGCCAAACTCAAGGACTAAGAATGCTTTTTTTTCCTTTTTTTTAATTGAAAGTAAACACCCAATTAAATTTCTTATTGTTCAATATTTATAACTTTTGATTTTGATATATGCACATAAAGATATAAACTATCACGAATGAATATGAAATTCGCTTGGACATACATTCACCTAGCAGTATTATGAAATTATTAATAAAAATGTCATACGGTCACGCCACGTGAAAAATCATTTCAAAATCCTAATGGATTATTGCTGGAAAAAAGTGTTGTGTGTCACATGCATACACTTTACATTGGAAAAGTGACGACTTTTCGTAATGCTCAAACCTTTTTACTAGAAAGTGATAAAAAAAAAAAAAATTTATCATCCCACTAAAAATAAACTGAAATTTCTTGCCTCCTTTTGTCAGTTCCAAACAGGGCACTAATAGGTCCAGAAAATTTATGTCCAAGTTGGAAGCCCCACTACACGAACGAAAGGAAGTGTAGTTGTACCTGTCTGGCTGTCTGAATCTCTTACTCTGGAAAGTCAAAATTTATAATTTGAGGTTAAAAGCAGCTTTATTAGCTGTTCCACATGTTTGTTCTCTCTGTAAAAGACCCAAAAGAACATTTTTTTAAAAAAAAATTGCATGTCCAATCCTTTGTTCTTATAATATATACATACCTACCATAATTTTTAATGTATTTATATGACAATAATATTGCAAAAGTTAATATCATACCTTGTTGGCATTTGGAACGAGCTTCTGATTCTTGATCTGTCTCACAACCAGTTTTATTGGGCGTTGTCAGCGTTGGAGTTTTATGCCCTAAATAGTGTCCTTTTTTTTTAGTATTAAAACGAAGATACGACGTCGAGGAGTGCCATGTGTCACCCAGGTAAATGACAATCAAGCCAGCTCCCTCTTTCTCCCCTGATGTCCGTCTTAACGTGGATGCATAACTGGGCCTCTGTTTAGATGGCCCAAAAACACATCAACGACTTTTACAAAATTTAATATCTTTTTTCCAAAATTCTAATAAAATTCACAAATAAATTTTTTGATCCATCCAAGGCTTGTAGGAAAAATAATACTATTAAGGGAATGCTTCCTATTACCATATATATTGTACACCAATGAAGATGAACAGAAGAAGCACTGGATTTGCAGCACCCCTTCCGCCATAAAAAATTAAAAGCTTCATAACTTTCAGTGATCAAATCAGTAAATCACAAAACATGTTTTGAATGGGCCTTGGCTAACCAAGTGGGCATGAGTTGAATGGGCCTCTGGACAAGAATGGCATACTAAAAGTCAAAGCAGCACAACAGAGCACTTTGCTGTAATCGGGGCTTCTGTCTTTGTTGTCTGGCAATCTGTCTTAAAGTTGTTTGATTTTTATGCAGGTTTTGTAAGGCCTTTTATTGTTTTTGTAATGATTTGGGCCGTTTGTTAAGACATGGTGTTCAGCCTAAACACAAAACGGGGTACACCATGATGTTGTAAAGAGCTAAATCATAACAATCAGTACGTAGTTTGGGAGTAGCTGAAGCTGCAAATCCTAAACCAATGCCGACACTGGGGTCCGAAAATCCATCATGCAATATATGTCCTTCTCATCCTAAGGTATTCTAAACTTGCGTTTCATGTCCAGAAAACATGCTTAAAGACGTCTAACGATTGGGACTGATATCAGTTGGTCTTCTCCTGGAGTACTAGCCGCTAACTTGAGATGCTTGTAAATTTTATCCTTTGGCTTTAACAGCGTGATTGCATTTCACTACTCGATTATGCTCCTTGGCTGTGGTTAATGAACCATACCCTTTGAGATGACTATCCAGCCTCATTGATCTATGACAAACAGTAGTCAGAACCATATCTTTTAGTGTGAAAATGCACGGTTACAAGTTTTCAAGATAAGCATCTTCATACTCTGCCACCTATAATTTAAGAACCCATGCTGTATAAAAGCTCAATGCTCCTACTTAACTACATTTCAATAAATTTTGTTCTGTCTGCAGACCTTGTTACCAATTAGATGATTCACTGTTTAACTGATGTTCTTGGTTTTAGCTTTTGTTTCTCAATATTTGTGTCTTTTTATTTTTACATTGTAGGATATAGCTTCACCGGAGAAAATAGAGATTGAAGATCTCAGTATCATAAATTCAGAACAGCTTCTACTCATGCAAGCTCGGTTGTTCCGAGTTGGAAGAACTGGAATGGGTTTTCAATGTCATTTCTTCAATTAGTTTAATGATCTCTTGTCTAAAATAGTAGCTCTCATGAAACTTGTGAACTACAACAGAAGTCATTTCCTTTACACGATGAACAAACTAATATAAACAAGTCTATAATTTATGTCAACTTAGTTGTATTAAATCTACATTTAACCAAATAAATCACCCGATTTGAACCTGACACTAGTGCTGTTGAAGCCAAGCATGTCAGTATGCCGAGTAAGAGAGAGAGTAATCCTTATTTCATCTCAAACAGTTTATGCCAAGATGCCATACCTCATGCATATTAAGTTAAATGGGAGAAAGCCTCATGCTTTTCTTGCCTTCACACTTGTAATACCTTTAAACTCCTCACCTCCATTCTCTCTTTCCTCTCAAAGAGCATTTGCACAAGAGACTACGCTGAAAATTGCACAACTATTGTCTACCTCTGCCATCATCGGCTTCCTTCATCTTTTCTTTCTGTTCCCTACTTCCTTTTTCATTTTGCGATGTGCTTTTGGATTGAGAGATAAGATGGTAAGACCTCCTTGTTGTGAGAAGCTGGCCCTTAAAAGGGGTCTCTGGACTGCAGAGGAAGATGCAAAGATACTTGCACATGTCTTAAAGTATGGCACAGGCAATTGGACAGCTGTTCCTAAAAAAGCAGGTTAATTCATTTCCGACACAGTTGGATTACACTTACATGGTTGTGATTGGAATAGTTAAGAGCGATTGTAGTCTCCCTAATGAGTTTGATGCTGTGTGTGGGGGTGTTGTACAGGACTTAAAAGATGTGGGAAGAGCTGCAGGCTAAGGTGGACGAACTACTTGAGGCCTGATCTTAAACATGACAGCTTCACCCCCGAAGAAGAGGAGATGATCATCAGGCTTCATGCCGCGATAGGTAGCAGGTGGGCTTCTTCTTTAAACTTCTCCATTGGCTCTCTTCCCCTTCTTGTCATTGTTTTACTTTCTTTCCAAACAACTGCTTTTGTTTGGTTTCGCTTTTCTCCTTTTCCGGTCTCCCATTTCATTCTTTTAGCTTCAATGTCCTACTGGTCATCCAACATTTTCATTCTCACACATAATGCTGCAATGTTCAAAAGATCATGATCTCCATTCTCTCAACATTAAGCGGTTTGCAAAAATTTGTCAACTCTTATTACTCCGGAAGCGGTAGTCTGCCTCAAAGCAGTCATAGTTCATCATATGCATTCCCCTTGCAATACTAGGACGCCATATTTGTGTTCCAACACTTCCATGACTATAAGCTCTATGTTTCAGAAGAGTTTCACATGGATGCAGTGATACGATACTATTTTTATTATTTCCTAAGCAATTTGGCAGAGCAATGCCTCGGATCTATAATCACTTTATCATTATTTTTTTTTTCATTCTAAAGCAACTTTCCCATTCTTGCCTTTATGCTATCTCCACCAGCTCTTCTAAATTACGTTTGAGGTTAGGATCCTGGCTTTTATTGTCAATCACCATACTCCTTGCTCCTAGGATTTATAACTAATTAAAGATCTTGGTGCTTTAGCAAATTTCTGGGGTTTAGAGAACTTGCTTATAAAATGTCTGGTTTATGAACGGATTAATTCCATAGAAAATGTTTCATATTACGATGCTGAAGCAGTTTTGGCCTTTTCTCTCTGATGAGCAACAACCAAAGTATTCCTCCAAAATCCCGCGGACAAAGGAAAAAAAGACAAAGAAAAAGACATCAAAATCTCATCATTCTTTGTCAGAGCTGGCCATCTACAACTATTTTGCTTTTTCCATCGATAGTAGGGAGAAGTTGTGTCATTTCTCAGAAGATCATGACAAACATATCTGCCAACTGTTTAATATTCTGTTTCTGTTGCGAGTGCAAGGATAATGCCTCCTATCTCTCTCCCATGGTTTCTGTGGTCAGGTGGTCCATAATAGCCCAACAACTTCCTGGGAGAACAGACAATGATGTTAAGAACCACTGGAACACCAAGTTGCGAAAGAAGCTTTCTGAAATTGGAATTGATCCCGTTACTCATAAGCCTTTCTCTCAAATACTTGCTGACTATGGAAACATTGGAGGCCTCCGGAAACCTGGCACCAGAATTGGATCTCTCAATAAAGATTTGAGGAACGCAGCTATGTTGAAATCAGAACAATCTCCATCCTCATCACTGGGATTCCCAAGCATCGTCAGCCAAGTGATGCTCTCAACAATATCTTCCCAAAATGAACGAACCCAAGATACCTTCTTGAGAAACAATCACAATGGGAATCACTCACTGGATCTCCTGGCAGAGCTCCAAGCTATAAAGCTGGTCACAGAGACCTCGAATTGCATAAAAAAGGAGACCATCCCACTGCCAATCTTTGTCGAAGACTCATTGTCATCGTCATCATCATCTTCTCTTACTTGCTCCACTGCAGCAAAGGAAAAGTCACCCCCAGATTTAAGCTGGCACGACTTCCTTCTCGACGATGCATTTGTACCAGCTGATCCACAGGAACAAGACATCATGGCTGAGCATTCATCAAAGAAACCCGCTAGCCAAAAACAAGATGTGATACCACAAAATGAGACTCCCTGTAATGAGGCTGCTGCCCAAGAATGTGCTAAAGCTAAAGGCATGGAAGCTGCAGTCCCCCGTAATGACTTTCAACCTTCATCGTCCTCTGACATCTCTTTTCTAGAGGCCATGCTAGATCAACAATATGACATGTGCTTAGACTTCCCTAACCTTTTGGAGGAACCATTCTACTATTGAGTTCCTTCCAAGTTGCAGTAATATTATTCGCAAAGATATTGTAGTTGGGGACTAAGGACTGTTAAAACCTTTTTATGGGCTAGCAACTTTAGAGTTCTGTAACACTGTTAGAACTACTTCCTGATACATTATCACTGAAAGTTATGTTTCATGTAATCGGATGGATCACTGCTTGTTCCTCTTCCAGCAGACCATTATTTTCTGAATTATTGAAAGTATACTGTTTGTATGTTGGATCCTCCCTGCACTTGCCCCGTGGAAGAGTCTGAAATTTTTTCTCTGTGGGTACAGTATGCTTAGTTACAAATCAGATTTCTTTAGAACTCTCAAGATCATGCAACTTGCAGTACTGTCGTTTTAACCATCTTTATTTTGTATGAGGAAAAGTCGGATGGTATGGTAGTGAAATTTAGACGAATGAATTAAAAATAGTGGTTGCTTTTTTTTTTTTCTGAATATCTATTAAATGCAGAGCATATAGATCAGTACATTTATATTTGAGGGAAAATGGCCAATAAACGACTTATAATAGAGCCTTACCCCCTCAACGAGTTGTGGATAGCTTCTTTTCCTCAATAAACGACCTGTAGGCTGTAGGCTGTAGGATAGCACGAGCGTTTCATATTTAGCGACAGGGAGCGGAAACAGATTTACGGACGGAAAAATGGTGGCGATTTCGCTGTACAGGGGAAACCTTCACAGGGTCCCCGACGTGCCTCGTCGATGGCTTATGCCATCCCCTAAAATCACCATTAGAGACTTCAAATCTCTCCTGCACCGTCGCTCCAAAGCGATGTCTCGCCTCCAATCCATTACCTCTAAACATTACCCAAACCCTAGCTCCGAACCGAAAGAACAAAACGAAGCCCCGAAGGAGAATGCACCCTCTATTGAGCCTCAATTTAAAGTGGAAAAGTTCGGTGATTGTGGAGAAGGGCCTTCGGGTGAGGAAAAGGATGAGAAAGACCAGAGAAGATCAGGCGGCGAAGGTGATTGGCCAGCGAAAGTGGTTGAACCATTGCCTGAGGAAGCTCCCAGTGCGGGAGATGCTGGTGCCAATAACCAAGCTCTGCCGGCCCAAACAAAACCGGCGGACATGGCAACTCCTAATTTGGAGGTACTGTTCATGCTGCGTCTATCAGTTTTCGAAGTTGTCATGCTGTAGACTATGTTGTAGTTAATGGTACTTTGTGCATTTTGAGATATTGGTGACGAATAGTCGATATCGAAATGTCCAAAAGAATTAAATGTTGCAAATTGTGACCGAAAATGCTATTATTGTGGACAGCTTATTTGGAATCTTCAACAGTGTTCACGCCTTTTGGAATGACAGATAGCTTTGTGGTGGTTTTGGTACGAGGAAGTACTCAATGAAGATAATCACATTTTGGTACCCAACAGCTATGGAAATATTAATAAAAAAGTCTTTTTAATTAGAAGTGATAGAATTCGATAAAACATAAGCGTTCTACTTACTACGAATTCACGTAGAATAATACAGAGAAGGCGGTGAATTTCAAATCATATTCCTCAAGAAGCTTAGCTTATTTGGAGAGAGAATGTTTTCCTTGATCATGAACCTTGAGAACTTGGAACACATTATAGAAGTAGGGAATTACAAAGTAATTTGATTTTAATCACAGGATTATTTGTTTATAGTTCGTCATCTCTCCTCTTTAGTAATGCTTGTTAACTGTTCTTATTTGTCTTACTCTGCTAGGTAAGCAACAAATTGGATGTGTTAAATGACAGAGAGAAGAGGAAAAGGGAGGTCGAGGATAAGTTACAAAGTCTGAATGCAAAGAAACATAATCTAGTACAAGCGCTGAAGCAGGTAAGCCATGGGCAGGAGATTTTATCGGTTTCTCTCATTGCTTTGTGTTGCTTTTTCTACTTAAGTTCTGCACTTTTGGTTTATCTGACGTGAATTTGTTCATATAAATTGATTGGTGGTGGCTAGCAGATCTTGAATGCAGAGGAGGAATTAAAGAGGCGAAATAGTATGCAAGGAATGGCTATCCGCCCTCCTGCTCCACTTCAAGGGGATGCCACAAATGATGCTGGGTTACTCACTAGGCATGGTACTCCTAGGTCAGGCATGGAGGCAAACCTTTCTGGATATTTGGAAGGGGGAGAAGCTGAAGATCCTTTGAACCATAGTATTCATTCTCGTCATATGCTTCGGACGAGCAGTATGTCACCATCTTCAGAGTCTCCTCTTAGAAGGCCTGCTTCTAATCAACACAACGTGGTAACATTTACAAATTACTGTAACTTGGTATCGTGTGGCAAAGTATAAAAGCATGTTGCTCGGAATTGTTCTCCGATTTCTTTCACATTTTGTTGACTTCTGATTGTCATAATAGTTTTATCATTGGGTTTTGGTGAGAACTTGTCCTGCAGGCAGGCTTAGTTGGTCCCATGCTAATACAAGCTCTTCTCAGTTTTGAGCACTCATTTAGCCTTTTCCGACCTTTAGCACTACAGTGGAGTTCCTGGCTTTAGCCTATTATTGTAAGAAATGAGCTTGGGGCCAAGTTGTGTCTGGTCTGAATCAAAGAATGGATTCAATAACAGAATGAACTGACATTTGTCAAGAGGAGCCAATGAGTTATAGCTCAAGTGACTTCCTCTAAACTTTGAACAGAGAAGTGCTACCGTGTTGTGCACGTGGTATGGATACAGATTAGCCCTCAAGTGCAAAGGCAGCAAGGGAGCTTGATTAAAAAAACCCAACCATCGTGTGCTCATCTGGTGTGTGATACATGGATATATGTGCTTGTAATATATAGGAAAATATGGCTAAAATGAGATGATGGAGACATCTTAGATATTTGCTGAGAATAAAAAATTTAAGTTCCAGGATTTAGGTTAGTTCTTCATCACCTTAAATAGTCAACTTGTGAATACCTAATTGTCCAGGCCTGCGATGGACAGCCAGAAGGAGAATCTTGAATACTGATTGCTAAGATGTTTCCTTTGGGGAGTGTCATGGATGGGTTCTGGAGATAGAATTTGTTGTCAATAGCTGGCCACTAACAAGCTCACATTTTGACAGTGAATCAAATTGTTTGGGTTGGAGCTCTTCAAAATAATCTGACTTTAAGAGAGACTTTTTACAATGATATGACGCACTGGATTAGTGGAAAAATCAACTTGCAGTTCTTGCTTTGGTTTCTTATGATGACACACTGTGTACTCATTTTTTGAAGTCTCTTTTGTATGAAGGTTTCACACCCATCGCGAGCAAGTTTTGGGGCAACTGGTAGTCCCTCACGCTTTGCTCCCACAGGGCACCAGGGGAATCCTGCAAATGTGCCCACAATATCTGTATCAGGAACAAATTATATTGCATCCTCTCCTTCCCCTGCAGCATCCGGTGGTACATCTGCTTTTCGAGATACTCGGCTGCCAAGTCCATGGAATTAGTAGTAATGCTTTTTACATCCTTCCTGTGACGTCAGGCTTTATTTTTTGTTCTTGTGGAGGTATGCAGTCTTCTGATCAAGCAGTGCTACCACGTCGAATTCGGATAGGTCACGCACTCCTTTGTTTCTAGTACGCAGAGCCACCAGTTAAACTACAGGAAGTAATACTCCCCAGTTTTATTTTCATGTCAGCCTTGATCATAGAAACTGTGGAACTTGCTTTTGGTATCATCCATTCAGAATTAGCATTATGCACATTTTTGTTCATGCCACATCTGTAAAATGTTGTAAACTAACAAATTCTTACGTGTTTAAGCTGTACAAAAGAAAATTTTAGAGAATCAAAGAAACCAGGCTGAGATTTTATTGTAATTTAGCCTTCCGATCCCTCTTTTATTTTTTTCTTTTCTTTTTTGGTTCTAAGTGGCCTTCAGCTCCTACTTGTAGTCCACCTTTTGATAAAAGTGCTTTGTAGTGATATCTGAGCAATGAGAGAGATGTATATGAATCTTTGATGTTCAAACCTTTCTAAAACAGATATAGGCGTGCTAATGATCTTGTTGAGGCGTGTTTCCATGAGATCAAATCTGAATTACTATGTAGTCTCGTCTCTTCACTGGCGTAATCGTTTACCAAGCTTGAAGTACTCATGAAACCTCATACTACCACTTCAAATAAATATGCTAGATATTACTTAAAACAGCATTATGGGGACTTCGATGTGAAAGAGATAAAGGTGAAGTTCTATTGTTGGTTCCATTAGAATCCCAGCAAAACCTATCGAGTTAAAGCAATTGAAGTCTTATATTGTAAATAGAACTTGAGAATCCGAATGATGACTTTAAGATATGGGTTTTACCATTCTTCATTCTACTTGAATCTGAAGCTTATAAAAAAAAATGTCTTTAGGCAATTTTCTCAGAGACATGAATACTTATTGTGAACTTGTTTGTACTACAATATCTTCTTCTAAGTCATGGTGTTCACTAGTTGCTCTTTCCTTTCCTAGTTGTCTTCTCTTCGATTTGGAGACGCATTTGGGTTTAACTGTCGCTTGTAAAAAGGTTAAAAGTGGCATTCATAGTAGGGCCCTTTCTGTTCAATTTCGAGGAACCTCATAAATTTGTATAGATGCAAAGTTCCTAGGGATGACATAACATGTTCTGCTTTTAACATAGAGAATTGTTTTTTTGTTTCTTTTGATGCATGTCGTTTCGTTTTTGTTGCGTGTACCTCTTTGCTAAAAATGGGCCTCAAAATCGGCGTATAAGGGCACACGGCAATTATAGTAGTATCGAAGGGAGGCATGTGATTCTGTAGAATGAATGGTTATGGTCCTTACATCCTCTGCTCCCCCCGGCATATCAGACACTGTCCCCATGAGCAGAGGGTCGCAAGAAACCAAAAACAATAAAGAATATGATAATTTAGCGTCCTAGCCAAACTTTCCGGCCTCCCCCGCCCTGTTTAGTCCTGCCGCTTCCTCCGTGTATGTATTTCTGTGCATTTCTCTAATTCTACTTGAATATTGACCGTTGAAAATATTATGAATTTCTTTCGGATGAGGAATATAAAAACTAGCTGCCTTGCTATTGTAGCCAACTTTATTCATAGCCGATGCACATTAACAGCAGAGGTTGAATGTCGGATGTCCCCACGCATAATTGTACTAGTGGACCAGTGGTTAGGCATAGATGTACACCAAAAATCAGGTACTTTCATTGTCCAGGAATCACAAATGACCTTAATTTTCTTGCCCCCCCAAACAAAAAAGAAATCACGAATCAATTTCGAGGTCACCCAGTCCCCCAATTTGAATTCACGGAATTACTAGCGAGCTGTTTATTTATTTATTTTTTGGGTGGGTGATGGGTAAAAAATTAATTAAAAAAATGAAGATAATTTATAGAAAGAGAATATTTAAATAATTTTTTTAATATTTATTATATTAAAAAAATAATTGAATAAAAAGGAAAATAAATTTTGAACACTCCAAACACCAACGTAATAATAATAAGAAAATGACGTTCTCTGCCACTCAATTCTCAAAAGTATTATGCAAAAAGGTCGATTATAAAAAACTAGAAACAGATCAGGTCAACGGTCAAACACACTACAGACCTCCCATGGGCCCATGGCCTTCGCCCCCGGCGCATGTTAGAACAAAGCAGCACTAGATCTCGCAAGTGACCACACAATTCCCTATCCAGTGAACCCCACCCCTGAGCAATGACCATCTCTCCCCAACCCATATTAGTATATTACTACTCTCCAGTCTCCTCCCCAAATGCCCAGACAGCCTTTTGATCTTCCTCCGTTTCCTTGCGCTTATCCCCCACCAACATGGCTCACCATACCACCCAACCGCGAATCCCAACACACCCAGAACCTAAGCCCTCCATGGATCCCACTCTCAGAAAACACCCCAAACCCACCACCACCACCAAGACTAACCCCACTTCTCACCACCAGATTAGAGCAAACCCAGATCCCTCCATACCCTCTAAACCCGCTTTCATACCCCAACACTTCTCAAGGTTAAATCCATATCACAAAGTCCGTACCTCCCAAAAGCCCACTGATCCACGGCCGCCTCCAGCTCTGGTAGACACCCGATTGCAAGCCAAAGCCATGACAGTTTCTGCTATGGAGGATTCCTCCAAGTTTTTACTAATCAGACCAAACCGCCAAACCAAAACTATTGCTCCAAAAGTAGGAGAGCGTAAAGCAACGAACGAAGAGTATAAGGAGAAGTCCAAGAGATCATCCAAGGAATTGGAGAAGAAGAAGTATCATGAGGTGAAAGTGAATGAGAAAAAGAGAGAACCTTATGAAGGGGTTGATATTGGGAGATTAACAGAGAAAGTGAAGGATATAGAACTGAAGGATCATCTGGAGTGGCATGATGCTAAGAGACCGTCGGTTTCATTATCTATGAGAGGCGGCAGAAGGAGGTCTTTTTGTGGCTCACAGGTTGAGTTAGCAGATATCTTTGCAAACAGCGCTGTAAAGGTGGTTTCAGTTGATATGCCTCCGTTTATGCAGATCCACGTTGCGGATTTTGCGAGAAAAACTTGTGATAGTCTGGAGAAGTTCACTTCCAAGGCCCTTGCTTGCACTATCAAGAAGGTAATTGGTATTGCACTGTATTCAGTTCATGTTTTAATCAAAACTCTTCATTTATTTGAGTTTTTTTCTTGATTTTGTGAGTGTTTCTGTGAATTTGTGATTGATTGGTAATAATTTTTGCTGGGTGGCCGTGATTTTGCAGGAATTTGATGGGGTGTATGGGCCAGCATGGCACTGTATTGTGGGGACAAGTTTTGGGTCTTTCGTGACGCATTCAGTTGGTGGGTTCATGTATTTCTCAATTGATCAAAAGTTGTACATTCTCTTGTTTAAGACCACTGTACAAAGAGCAGATTGAAGTGGATGACTAGGCACAGTTGAAATTAAACCATATTTAGAATAGAAAGTTTTAGAAGGCTAAAGTATTAGTCACTTTTGCAGTTTGCTGCTTGTACATGGCTTTTGCTCGGGAAAACTTGGGACAGAAGGAAGCTTCGTTTTTCTTTTTGTTCAGGGGCCTTTTTTAAGTGGTGTACGGCATTACTTTCGTGTCATTCTTTGGTTAGAAATAGAGAACCTCCTTTTACCAGCGCACACGGCCATAATGTAACGATGCTCTGGTTCAAAATTTCGTCTTACTTGCGTACAATGCCATAAACTTATGCTGATGTTCTGCTTCAAATTTTCTTGTTAGTTTTGTTTTTTGTTCTTGTTTTTTCTGCTTGACATTAGAGAAGATTCCCACAAAACCAAAAGAGGGAAGATATCTCTTAGGAAGAGCCTGTTTAAACTTTCATGGTACAGGACGTGGGATCCATAATGAGCTCCTTGGGTTTCACTGCTCAATGAATGTGATGTGGCGTCTGTGGTGAGGATTAACGAGGAGGACGTGCTGTTTTTTCCATCATTAATAGTTACACGTTACTCTCCTGAACCTGAGCATATAGGGGGCCATAGTGCCCAAGCTGCAGAAGCATTTATTTCTGGACGATGATAGTTGTAGTGCAGTACACAGCAATAAACAGCTTTGGATACAACCTTACTCTTGACTTGCTTTGATTTGATAATATAGCTGATAATGGGCCCTGTTAGGACAGGATTTTATACAATTTATTGTCTGAATTATATAATGTAATTTAAGGACAGATAAACTTATTTGTAGAGTTTATGTTGTTCAAAACTTTATATAGACATCATTAAATAGCATATGGTCCACATGTATTCATCTTTTTTTAAATTGTACCATATAATTTTGATAGAAAATTACAGAAGATTTTAATCTACGAGATTGAGAGCAGGCATTTGTTATTCTTTTCCTTGCCTCACACTCTTACTAGTATCACAATGAAGGAAAACAGTTCAACCAGTCTTCTGTTTAACTGGAGGTGCTTTAAATTGTTGTACAAGTAAAGATAGCTGTACCATTAATTTTGTGCTTTGGCTAATGCAAGAAAGAACACCCAGGAATGAAAATTGGCTCAATTTTTCATCAAGAGAGGATACCTCTAAAGCCTTCGCTTCATTCTGCCGGCAGCTCCGAACAAATGGTCTTTGTTTCTGAAACTTGGGCGTTTTCCGATATCATGTGAAGGGAGGTCTAAGGACCCCTCCCACTTGAGCTTTTGAGTTGTGACAGTCTAGAGGTCCCCAGATTGTCTAACTTTCAGCAGCTCTGCTATCTGCCGAGGGCTCTGTAGGACATGGGACTAGGTCCCTAGGCTGACACAGAATTCGCTTTTGATGAATGAATGGCCTGAATCCTGATAGCCCCCATCGACCTATTGCTGGCAACACCGCTAAAGTCAAGCTAGTAGGCCAGAAGTTCTTGACACCATCCTAGCCCAAACTACAATCCCTAAGCCCGCAGCCCTTGTCCAGATGTGCTACCAATGCCGGAAGCTGATATGGATACCATTCCTTCGAGTCAAGGAATTGTGCTACCAATGCCGGAATCAAGCTGATGTATGGATACCATTCCTTCGAGTCAAGGAATGTGTTTTTTTTCTTACAAATGAAGAAATTTATCAAGATCAGTGTTACAGTGTAGGCGTGGAGATCTATGAATCAATGTCTTCTACAATTCTCTTCCTAAATTGTAGGGTTTGATGAGAGAAATAAAATATGTGGACCCTACCGCATCAGATGTGAAGATTCAGGCATTACAAGGTCTATATTAAATTTTTTTTTTTGTTAAACAATACTCCATTGACAACATTCAAAAGATACAAAATAGTTAAGAGGGATTAGCCCTGTACACACCCAAGGATAGTTACTGAAGAGCTCAAGACAATAGGAAACACTCACTTCAAAAAGAGATGAGGTGGCCCAACGAGCAATATCGTGTGCTAAAGAATTTGCACTACAAAAAGAGAACAAAAACTCTCAAGAGTCAAACAGAGGAAATAAACTTTTCGCCTTGACAACCATCTACTCCAATTTCAAAGGGCAGGGGCTAGGATGTTTTATAAATGTTGCAACCACCACTTGTGAGTCTTCTTCCAGCAAAATCCGCTTAATCCTATTGTAATAGTTATTATATCTATCTCTTTTTAAATTACCATATAATTCAAATAAAAATTTGTAGGTGATCTTCGAAGATCTATGACATATACTCACTATTTATTGATTGTGTTAGGTGACTTATTATCATTAAAATCTGATTAAATAATAGTTCTTTGTTAAACAATTTCTAAGTTCAACCAATTGCCTTTTGCAAGTGCATCCAATCTAAAAAAGAAAGGGGGGACTTTTCTCATTTAATATAACATATGTCATATAGTTTCCACAAGCTCTTGATGGCCAATCACTTTACCTATTCTCTATTCATTTAACCAACAAGATAGGATGCGGAAGAACAAGAAAGACGGAGAAGAACAAGGGATTCAACCCAATTGGTACCTTTTGTCCCCTGAGCGAACCCAACTGTTACTTGGGAAAACTGTCTCTACAGCGGAAAGCCTTTCTATTTCAGCTTCTAAACTTAAACGATCTGCATTTTCTGCTTTAAATGTCCTCATGTGCTTCTTATTTCAAGCTTGGTGTAGAATCAAACGACGAAGACGAAGTACACTGAATACGAACATAGATCCGTATGGTACGGAGCTTTGTTATCTGGGAAGGTGTTACGAGCATGAACAAGAGAAATGCGTAAGCCACTTGAGTAGGGGATCGATCTTGTTGTATTTCGTCCCACTGGGCAACAAGAGGCCAACCCCAGTACGCAGAAGGTGTAACATTCAACGTTGTATCACGCGACAGAGGAACTTACAAGTTACAGCCAACAGTTACAGTGTTCTAACTGATTAGGAATTTTCTATGAAAAATAAGTAGGCAACCTTATCTCGACTTTCTGAATTATGTCAGAGACATGAGACATCTTTACTTGGCCTAACACTCCCTCGTCCTACTTTTGGTAAGGTTATCTCGAAGGACCAAGGTCCTTTCAAAAGACCCTTCAAATTTTTGAGTTGGAATAGTCCTTCATCTAGAGGGCACCTGTCGTCCTATAACTTTTGTTGATCAATAACCATCCGAAATTCAAAACCCACGGCACTACACATGGTTAGATCCCAACCTTATTGATCAAGCGGGGCATAAGTTCCACTAGCCTAAAAGAGCCCCTGATCATAGAGACTCTGATGAATACAACATTTTTCTGCTAAATGGTGATTTGGGTTACTGTTAGTTTGCGCTTTTGGACATACGTCAGATGTCAAAACTCTACCTTTAAAGATAAGAAATCACAAAGCTTTTTGAAGCTTTTGCTCATTACCCATCTGTACTTAGTCAAATTTGCACAAAAGAAAAGCAAAGATAAGCGGTAAGCCTCAACTTTACTTTGTTAGCTTTAAAAATGGACCTGAACTGCCATTAGCCAAAGAATTCTTGAAGTAAATGGACAATTTGTATCAGTCACATCTTGCCTCTTATTTGGCGATATAATTATGATCGCTTTATGATTATCCACTCTTTCAGGGTGGATTACTCCAATAAAGGAAACGTTTAGAACTTCTGGGTTATCTAAAACCTTCTTTGCTGTCTCTCTGTTCTTATTTTCTCACTATCTGCCACTGCTACGTTGTGTGAGTGTGACAATGCAAAATGAAGTGGAGTACATCCCTTTTGTTGTTTAGCATTGCAATTGGAATGAGGTGGACACGACCTGCCGATGACAATGAAATTTCGAGCACGTTTATGTAAAGCCAGTTCCAGAAACCGGAAAAAGAGGGAGTTAGTCCTTGTCGTGAATCCATCTAACGACCAAATGGCCTGTGAATTTGCAACGCATTGGAGCCACATGAACTCGAAACTATCTTTGGCATGTCACGAAGAGACTTTTGTGGGTTTAATTGTATCTGCTTAGCTGAATATCATTTTTCTGCTAAGCAAGTTAGGCGCAGAGAGTGTGGCGCGCGCCGCCTATGTGGGTTCGATTTTGTTAGGTGAAAAAAGAAGAAGAGCAAGAGGTTAGGCGCATGAAAGCTTCCCTCAACTGTGAATTATCTTTGACAAAAGCAGATTTTGCATTTATCGCTCGCACCAACCCTAGTGTCCATACCATATATGGCTAGCTGCACTTTCCACGTATCTCTAGGTTGTGCTTTGAGATGGGAAAACTTGTACCTCGGCATACGTGTGGGGATGGATTTCACTGTTGCACTGTTCCACACTGCTTGCAAATTGTTCATCTTTTGTGCCCTACATGCAGTATAGAATGCTAGAGTTAATAAATCTTTGAGTCTCGATCAAATATGATCAGCTAGTAATAATACTGTCTTGTCTAACTAAGTTTTGACAAATCCTATTTCTTTGGGTTTTAATGCTTGATAAAGTTTATGGAAGTTTAAGGCTACGTTTTGTTTGGTTTTGAAAATATTTTTTATGTTTGTTCTTTTTGGAGGTAGTGTACATTATCTTAGATTGGTAAAAAATTTGATTAGGTGAAAAGTTTGTTAAAAGTTATTAAAATTTGTAAAGAGTATTAAAATTGATAAAAAATAATTGTGAAATTTTTTTTAAAATTTTAAACAAACCAAACATAGCCTAACAATCTCGGAAACATCAAAAGGCAAAAAGCATGTGATCTCATGGCTTACTATACACCTTCCTCCACTGTCCACAATTTTAGACAAGTCAATTGGTGACTATGAAAGTTGTATTGTCCAAAGAGCGTTTTCATATGGTTCTTTTTCATTTTCAACCTGCTTTTTTGGCCCAAGTGGGGTGGAATTTAGTCCTTTTGAGAGAGCAAATTTTTGAACTTTCTTTGAGAACTGAGATAAGTCTTTTAGCAGAGATGTCGGTCCGTCATAAATTGATGGTTTATTTTTATCAGATGGAATATAATGATTTTATGCGATGTGGATTATATACTCTTCAAGGGTAAATATAGACGAGTTTTTGATCCCACGTTTCTCGGTGATGTTATTACCAGGACACTGTTTGGATCCGTGGAAAGAGCAGGGAAAGGGATGGTGAGGTGGAAAAGTGGCGTGAGGAAAAACCATTTCCATTGATTGTGAGGTAGAAAAGGTGAGAAGATTACGTGGACGGAATCGATTTCCTTCCGGGCCCACTATTCTGTATCCGCGCAAATTGGGCCGAAGGATAAAAAAAGAGTGGGGGGGGAAGCAGATTTTATTCTGCGCTACGTAAGACTCAAAATTCCTATGATGCCCTCGTACTCATTCTCTATCACCACAATTTATGCCTCTTGAACCCTTCTTTTACGGCTGAATTGCTGTCTGAAATTTTACAACACATAATTAAATACATAAGAGTCACGCATTGTATTTATTTCTTATAACTTGCACTATGCAATTTAGGTAAAAAATTAAAAATGATCTTATTCCTGCACGATAATACTACGAATTAATGTAAAGTTTTTTTTCTTTAAAAAAAAAGAAATTTCTGCAACTTAAAAGTGAAAGTTAATTAGATCAAGTACCCACAGCGCAGAAGACAATTATAATAGGATATTGTCAAAGGGATTAGACTTCTATCCATTACTTCTACTCTTAAAATGATACATTTATACCTCTTTTAACATATATGTAACTATTATGATCACCCTATGTTACTCTCTCTCTCTCTCTATATATAAATATATATATATAAAAAAAAACATCTAGTACATCTTCTTATATTTATGCAGTGAAATCATAATGTCTTCAAATTTTAACTTCTCTAATTAGGTCTCCCAAGTTGCAAAAAAATAAAAAGAAATCAATTGACAACCTGTTCAATTTGACCGTGGAAAAGTGATGTTCTTTTCAAGATAAAAGTATTAAACATCACCCGATGAATTCTAACTTGTGATTCTGTGAAGGGCATTTTTCTCAACTCTTTTAGGACATGTTCAAGCCAGACTTTTAAAAAACTTGAGAAATTGAATTTTTTAGATGCAAACATGAATTTTTATTTCAAAAATGTATACTTTTTTGATTTTCATACTAACTAAGGGACTCACAACAATTTCTTTTTCTCTTTTTATTTTAATTTCAAAATTTTTAAAAAATAATTATAATAAAACTTCAAAATCATCACTTTCTCATCATCTATCACAATAAACATAAAAGATATATCTCAAATTATATTCTTCACTTTCACCCACTCCCATAAAAAATTAATATTTTTCAACATCTCTAAATCGTACTTTAAAATTTTCTTTAATTTTTCACAAAACTCAATAAAAACTATAATATACTTTTGATAACATCATTACAATTTTCTTAAAATTCCTAAATACAAACATGCGCTTAAAATCCTAAAAAAATAATATTTAAGTACTTGAAATTGATCCATAGAGGTTTTAAAGATGGCACTACACCATTTAGTAATTTTATTAGAGCATTCATAACAGCTTCTTCAAATTTAGCTCTTTACTTTAATCAAAAAGTTCACTTCTCTATTTTAACTATCAACTTTTTAAAAACACTCCCAGCAGCTTCTCTATTTTAATATCTATTTTTTACTATTCTATTTAAATATTAATTTTCAAAATTTTTTATTCTTTCTCTAAATTTTATATTTTTGAATATTTTATTTTTTGGGAGGAAGAAAAGAAAAAAGGAAGAAAAAATAAATAAAAGAGAGGGAGAACATGAGAGCTGCAAGAAAAAAAAAAAAAAAATTAGATATTAATATTTTAAGATAGTGAAGTGAATAGTAGTTCTCTAAAAATAGAGAACACTGTTCATGTTTAAATTTTTTTGTTAAAAATTGTTAAATAGATAAGCTGCTAAGGTTTTTTTGACTTTTTTTTAAAAAGTTAAAAATTCTCAACAAAATTTATGTCTGCATAAAATTCTTAGAGCATTCTAGCAGCTTATTCAAATTTGGCTCTCTACTTTAACCAAAAAACACACTTCTTTATTTTAACTATCAACTTTTTAAAAACACCCCAAGCTTCTCTATTTTCTATCTATTTTTACTATTCTATTTAAATATTATTTAAAGATTTCTTTATTCTTTCTCTAATATTTATATTTTTGAATATTTTTTTAAAGGGTCTGGGAGGAAGAAAAGAAAAAAAAAGAAAAAAATTGAGAATTAAGCTAGAGGGAGAAGAAAAAAAAGAAAAAAAAAAAAGAAAAGAAAAAGAGAGAGGCATGAGAGCTAGAGAGAAGAGGAGAGAGAGAAAAAAAGAGAGAAAGATATTAATATTTTAAGATAGTGAAGTGAATAGTAGTTCTCTAAAATAGAAAACACTGTTAAATTAATTTTTTATTAAAAATTGTTAAATAAATAAATTACTAAAAAGTATTTTTCAACCTTTTTATTAAATTGATTCTATATTATAATAAAAATTAAATGATAATCTGAAGTTTAAGGGGTGTTTGTTTGCTAAAATTTTGGGAAATATTTTCGAAATTTTGAGATCTTTATTTTATTGAGATTTATTAAAATTTGTGAAAGGTGAAGTGTGTACGTGTAAAAGTTAAAAATTTAAAATATATTTATTTTATTAAAATTTATGCTGCCGTCAAATATTAGAGAATACGTAAGTAGAATGCTCTCAGTGCCATGTTTAAATCTTTTCTTTCCTGGCCGCCAAATGTAGTAACAATTGTCTCCGCCTCTGCATAAAGCAATCCATCCCTGCCATACCCCGCATAATAAGCAGCGTTGGTTTGACCCCCATTATTTGGTTCTTTGTACACTGTACTTTGCGCAGCGCGTGATCCCATACCAGCGTAGGTATGGTCTTCTCCACGACCCACGCGAAGACTATGGAAAACTAGCTACTCTCGCCATTTAGTAATTTTGCGTTAGAAATGTCATTCAATCTTAAATCGAGATTAGTAAACTGGCAGAAAGGCCACGTGGCCTCCAGAATCTAGCGAATACAATATTTATAGTTGTGCTCCGCGATTATACTATGACTTGGTATTAAATGATTGTAGATGCTCCATTCAGGTGCGTAAAAAAAAAAAAAGAAAAAAAAGTGGACTTGACTTGTAGACCTCCAAGAAATTCCACCCTTTGTCAGAGCCTTCCCCAATCCCCTATGCCATGTGTCCATAGATTCCCTGTCATGTAGACTAAAGTTTAATAATCTCTTCTTTACAAAAATTCTCAATCCCAAATAATTGAAGTCAGTTTGGAGTAATGTGATAGTTAATTATAATTACAGGATAAAATCAATAAATATTCTCTAATTATGAAAATAAGTTATTAAAGTATACAAAATGATCGAAATGTCCATATAATTATTAAAAAAAAAAATAATATTTTAAAAAATAATAATATTTTTAAATAAGATTTTGAATTTTATTTACTAACTATTATTTTATTTATTTATTTTTTAAAAAAATTTGTGTTTGAGAAACATTTAAATCGTTTTACATATTTTTTCGTTTGATCTTATAAGAGGTAAATTGTTGTTTTTATAGATAGTTAGAGGAGTGAGATTGATTTTGCTCCATATTTAGGGGGTGTTTGTTTGCAAAATTTCGGAAAATATTTCTCGAAATTTTGAGAATCTTTACTTTATTGAGATTTATTGGGGTTTGTGAAAGGTAAAGTGTGTATGTGTAAAAGTTAAAAATTTTGGAGTGTATTTGTTTTGCTTGAAAATTTCCATGCCCCAAAATATTGGGGAAACAAACGACACCTTAGAAGGTGAACTCTGGCATGCCCCAAAGGTTTGAAGTTTTTTTTTTCACATTCAAAATAATTTTTATTCCCTTTTTATTATAACTTTTTTAAAAAATAATAAAAATTTTCAAAATCATCTATTTTTATCATAATAAATAACCCCAATCATCTCATCCTTCACTTTTTCACTAACTATCGCAAAACTTTTAAATTTTCCATCATCTCTCCAACATATTTCGAGATTTTCGCTAATTTCATATAAAATCCAATAAAACTTCAATTTATTTCAATCTTCGCAACACCATAAAATATCTCTAAAAATCTTAGAATGTAAACATGACCTAAGGAGCGCTGTAGGCGCACTGCTCCTGCCCCTCACAAATTCCAGTAGGCAGAATATATGCATGCATGGAGTTATTCTTTTCTTCCCTTTCTTTCTCTTCTGGAAATTATGAACCTCGAGCATTTATAGAAGAAATGAATATGACAAATGATTTAGATATAATGAAAAATAATTTCTGAATATATTAAAAATTTTATTATTAAAATTTGCTCTTTGGAATACGCTTGAGTGGTTTTTCAAATAGAATTCATAAATTTTATATCCACGGATAAATTGTTATCTTTTAGATTTTTTTTTGTTCATATTAAATTAGTATTTTAGAGCCAATAGTAAACTCCATTTTAAAGAGCAAATTTAATTCATGTGTTGTTTTCACAACTTGAACTTTCTTAATTCAAATTACGTAGCATGAAAGGAAGAGCAAATTTGTTGCCACCTTTCAAGTTTTAGTTATCGAACCAAGAAGCAACAGAATAGTGGAGGAAATACTTCTTTGCATCTCCTACCGTTTTTTTTCCTAAGCTTTTCATCTCCTACCTTTATTTGTGTGCGAGAAATGCTTGATGTCCTTCCTGAGTTCTTCCAAGGTTCTTCTAAGAAGAATCCAACGGCTCAGGATCTCTGAGTGTATAGGACTCACTTTTAAAAAATTGAGCCGTTAGATTCTTCCTCATGAGCCGTTTGTGGAACTTCGACCATAGAAAGGGAAACAAGAACAGACACCAAACATTATTTGGCCTCCAATACAAACGATTTCCCATACCTCAAAGCAGCGTTGATAAAACACCCTAAGCCCTGTAGGGTACCCAAAATAATTAATCGCGTACGGCGGACATATCTTGGTTGTTCCAACTTCCATATCTAATTACTGCGTTCTCACACTTTTGGTTGGCGCAAATTAATCACAATTTTATCTTTGAGAATTTATTTACGATAACAAATAAACTTCAGCCTTGTTCTCGGACGAAAACCCTTCGCTTGTAGGACGAATTACCCCACTCTCTCTCTCTCTCTCTCTCTTCAGCTCTCACTGTCAGGGACTATAAAGCAAAGTAGGCGCACTGCGCTCCACTCCCTCCCACACACTCTCCCAACTGAAGATCGCAATTTTGCTGCCCTGCTTATACTGCCTCACACTCTCTGTCCGTCTGTCTGTCTGTCTCTCTCGAGAAAAGTTCAAACTTCCATTCGGATTCAAGCTCTGAAGTGTGGTTGAGCCGTTGAGGCACTTTGGATGAATTCGGGTCCGGAGAAATGGATCCTCCACTGATAAATGAATCTTCGTTCTCGGCAGCGAACCCTTCCGCATACAGCTTAGCGGAGATTTGGTCATTAGGCGTGGAGTCCGGCGGTGGGGGGCAGGGGTTCCGGATGGGTAGCTTGGGTCTGACCACTGGCGGGTTCTGCGAGAGCTCCGGGAACCGTGACGGGTCGGCCGAGGAGTCGACGGTGACGGAGCAGAGTGGCGGTGGCGGTGGTGATGGGAAGAAGAGAAAAGAAGCGAGCTCAGAGGACGAGTCGTCGAAGATGGTTTCCAGTAGTAGCGCCCATGACTTGGTTGGTCTCTCATTTTCACTCGTTCTGTTTGGTCTTCTCTGGTTCAGTTCTCTCTTCGGTCGCCAGGAGGAAAGAGGAGGAGAGAAAATGCTAACATTTTGAGTCTTATGTTTTGTCGTTCGTTTTCTTCTTAGGATAACTGAGCGGCTTGAATGGTAGGTTGAAGCTTATATGAGTGGGTGTGTTTCCTGTTCGTGATTTTTCGAAAATGGAGGAAAACCTTTAATTTTATGCTCTGCATTCCTTTTTATCCAAATGTTCCAAGAAAGGAACCTTAAAAAAGAAAAAAGGAAAATTAATCTGAGTGGGTTTTATCTTGGGCTACGGTTCATCTCGAATGGAAAGTTTTGAATTTGAATAGTTTCTTCCAGTACATTTTCTTGGTAGAGAACCCGGCCTTTGGTAATTTGTGCGTGATTTTTTTTTTATTAGCTTGATCTGGCAGGAATCTCTTGTGTTCTTCGTTTATAAGCTGAGAATTGAGATTGCGAACGAATAAAAAACCCATGAGATGGGAGTTTTGAATTTTGTAGAACTAAGGGAATGTGACTAGGCTTTAAATGGATGCAATAATTATACTAATTTAGGTTGTGAATTTGCTTAGCTTTGACGCTAGTTTTCAAACTCTAGTTTGACAGTTTTTATTCATTTGGACAGAACGAATCACATGGTAAACGGATGAAACAAGCTGGATCCCTAGGCGAAAATGAAGTCCCAAAAGCAGAAGTGGAAGCTAGTTCAGCAGCTGGTACCAAGCTAGCTGAAGAGAGCACTAAGCTTGCTGAGCCACCTAAGCAAGACTATATTCATGTTAGAGCGAGAAGGGGCCAAGCCACTGATAGCCACAGTCTAGCAGAGAGGGTAATTCCCTTCAGTTTGCTTTAAACCTGCCATTTCCAATCATTTGATAATTACTGAAAATAGTGAACTAGACTTCCATGCTGTCACCGGTGCTCTAGATCCAGATATTGGAGAATTTTGTATTTTTAAAATCTGTATCCTTTGGCACTGTTGTCTTGGTTATGTATGTTAAAGCTGGTAAATCAGTACATATATGGACAGATTCATCTTTGGAAATATGATACTTATCGTGCCCGTATTGGCAGGCAAGGAGGGAGAAGATCAGTGAGAGGATGAAAATCCTCCAAGATTTGGTCCCTGGATGTAACAAGGTATATAGTATGTGCTTGTTGGTTATTTAGGTTCTATGACTATGGTTTGCTTTTGTTAGTGCTGTATAATTGAGCAGCATATAAAACATTCCATGGATATCATGCCTATCATATGTAATATTACGTTTGTTGTTTGTTTTTTCTTCACGAGTGGGTTTAATCCTAATTATATCTTTGTAAAAAGTCTAAAGGTGCAAGTTCAAATTCAGCTTTGCTTGACTTCGTGTACTTCCCCTCTGAACAGGTTATTGGAAAAGCACTTGTCCTTGACGAGATAATTAATTATATCCAGTCACTGCAACGCCAGGTTGAGGTAAGTATCTTGAATGCAATGTAATGACATTTATTTCCTTTAGACTGCTGAACCTGAAACTTTGCATATTATTGGATTTCACAGTTCCTTTCAATGAAGCTTGAAGCAGTTAATTCGAGAATGAGTATGAACCCCACCATTGAGGGCTTTCCCCCAAAAGATGTAAGCTTCCATATTGACATAACATACCTAATTGCATGGGACTTAATGAAATCAATGGATGTGTTTTTGTAGCATGCTTGGTGGAAAAATAATAGCCTTTAGGCGCTAATTGTTAACACTTCTAAAATGGACTTTTCATTCCATACAAAATTTTATCAAACTTTTGTGGTAACTAAATGCAGACCCAGAGTCACTTTGATAGCCGTATTGGCTACCTCAGAGGATTAATCTGAACCATTGAACGTCATGGTGCAGTTTGTGGACTGAAAAATATTTATTGGCTCCTTGTGAGGTCTAAACTCTAATCTGACCACTTGAACATCAGCATTCTAATCAAAGCGTAGAGGCAACAAAACACGATTTCCTTTGTCCTGCTTTTTGTGAATTCATACTCCTACGTATAGTTCCTTATTAACTTTTTTGACTTGTTTTAATTTCAACTACAGGCCCTTTATCTTTCTTGCTTTGTAAGTCCTGGCCATAAGTAGTAGTTGCAATGGAATTTCTTGTGCTTAAGTTCTTAATTCAAACGCTGTTGTACTGTATCTCAACTGTTTTTTAACGTTCCTTATGAAAGGAACAAGTATGTGAATGTTTATGATATGGTCTGGTGGAGTTGAGTGGAGAACCATATTTGTTAGTCCACATCTACTTAAAGCCATAAGATCTCCCTGTCTCTGTCTTTTCTTTCTTTCTTGTCTATTTCAATTTCTCTTATAGTAGCTGCTGAACTGTAACCTGTGAAAGT
This sequence comes from Morella rubra, assembly GCA_003952965.2. Taxonomy (NCBI): domain Eukaryota; kingdom Viridiplantae; phylum Streptophyta; class Magnoliopsida; order Fagales; family Myricaceae; genus Morella; species Morella rubra. Next base: position 21,120,103 of record CM025852.1, read on the forward strand.
GAAGCATTTTATTCGTTTTCATTGTCCATGATTATGCTAATTTGTCATCTCGAAAATTCATGCCGCCTTTGGATTCTCATGGGTGCATTACTAGTTTTTCCTTGCCATTCATCCCTTTGAATCTTTGTGTGATACTTTAGTACTTTCGTAAGATTTTTGGTGGATAATCTCTTGGGAGAAATGTTGCATACATTGAGTTATTTTCAAGGGAAGCGAATATTTCCTTTTAATTGTTACTTCTGTCACATAAAACCGGAATGGAAATTTAATGGTATTCAATTGTCTATGATTTTTTTCTAACCAGTTGATGTGGTGTTTCAGCTTGGTGCGCAGCCATTTGATGCATCTGGAATGATGTTTGGATCACAAGCAACGAGAGAATATGCTCCAAGTTCACAGCCTGAGTGGCTGCACATGCAGGTTGGTGGCAGTTTTGAAAGAGCAATTTAATATAGTAGGCATGAGCAGCAGATCAGGAGCAGATTTAGTACTTAATCCGTCAGCCATAATCAGTGGGCAACTATGCCATTTGGGTTCTCTACGTCTGACCTGGAACGTTTTTGGGTCTGTTCGAATGTCCCAAAAGTTGTAGTAAACATCATATGTAGATTGATACTCTTATGAATCATCTGACTGGATACATGTTAGGCAAATTGTATCAGTATGCAGGGAATATCTCCCCTAGGATGAATTTATTTCTCAAACCATGTAAGCATAGGACTCTGTTTTCTGGAACCTATATAATTCTTATATTCATTGTTACAGTATGTTGCTAATTTCAAAAGGAGTACTGGCAGGATTGTGCTTTCTGGGGTTTCTCTTCACATTTCTTATTCGAGGTGAAAATTGTTGGTAGTTGGTGCAAATTTGCGTTTTGGATTAGTTATTAATCAAATTCAAACAATGCGAAATTCTCCGGTAATCAAAATAGTAGAGCTGGATTTGAAGAAGTACAGAACGCCCAGCCGAATAATCCTTTGCAAAGACGATCTGAATCATTTCTTCCCACATGAACATAAAACGAATGGAGACTTATTTGAGGGCGTTGTCCGTAATACCAATTTTGTGTTTTAAGCTTTCTTCCAACTATAATAACTGTGATAGAGACCACTTTTTTTTTTTTTTTAATCAACACCATTTTAATAATAAAATGCAAGAAAGATTACAATTGAGAGCTTACATCAGAAATTGTTTTAAGGGCCAACAAGAAGCTTCGAGCCTTAGCTCATAAGAGAGGATACAAGGTCTTCAGGGGGTGTGCGCTCAGGCTCACGCAAAGCAAGCAAGCATGTGCCCCGAAAGAATATGAAAAGCGGGCAAGCCCGTGGTTATAGGGCTTGAAAACTTATGAATAATAACAACCATAACACAAGGGGGTGGCGGCTGCCGCTGGAGGAGGGACGGACATAGCGTCGATCCAATTTCCTTGAACAAGTTCGAAAGCAAACCCCAACTATAAATATAGTGTAAATACATAAAATTCTAAAAAGACCTATAATGGCCGGAAAGCGATAAACATAAACCCGCATGGGCAATTATTTTATATATATTTGTATTAATGTACAAATATAATATTTGAGGCTTTGGTTTTTTTTTTTTTTTTTAAATTACAATAACCTCTCATAAACTATCACCCTAATCTCATATACCTCTAAACTCTAACTTGTTCCAACTCACCCTCTTGAATTTTATCATTGTTACGATTCTATCCCTTAACCGATTTGGGACGTTATTTTGAATGGATTCCGTCCCACTTACGGAACAAGTGACCCTCAACTCAAATGAAAATACTATTATGCCCATGATAAGTAAAGAAGAAAAGTTTAGAGAGTAATTAAGATTAGAGAGATAGTTTGTGGAAGGTTATTGCAATTTGTCTAAAAAGAAAACATAAACAATTAATTTAGTTATTAATAGAAGGACATTTCCCTCAACCAATAGCTGAGGTTTCAGAGCACAAAAATCCAACCCCAGTACACTTTCTTATTAATAAATAAATAAAAATTCCCATTGCACAAGTGTTTTTAAACATATTGATTCATTCTTAGTCGACAAGCATTCAAAGTTCAATGCCTGAGGTCATAGGTGACGAGTTTTATTGTGAAATGCAAGAATACAAATGAAACACAGAAGAGTACCCGAATAAGCAGGTAATCTAAAAAGCAATATATTCTATGAGATCTTCACATCAAGGGGAAGTTATCTGCAAGACCTTAAGCCTAAGAAGCAAACTTAGACTTTATAGACTTGACAACATCTTCTTCTACTTGGAATGCCTGAGTTAACACATCGTTAGGAATCGCTGGTGTTGAAGCAAAGAGAGTGAGGGGGAGGACTACAGCCCCTGGCATGTGACTGTTGAAAGCCGTGAAGGCAAGGGCCTTTCCTTCTCCAACATTCTTTTGGAAGTGTACGAGTCCCCGAGGAATGACAAACATCTGCCCAGCAGTCAAGACTTTAGAGTGAAACACGTTCCCAGTTGTCACAAACCCCACGAGTAGCTTTCCTTTCATGACCACACCAGTCTCGGTTGCACGAGGGTGAGAGTGGGGTGGGTTTATTCCACCACGAGCAAAGTCCACCCGGTTCATTGAAATCCCAAGAGTGTTAAGCCCAGGGAAAGAAAGAACATTGCCGGCTGTGAGATTCACGCCGAAGGTGTTTGCTGTGTTACCCTCTTTCATAAACCCATCAAAGAAAAAATCACCTGAAGTTACTTCTGAGGCAGGTTTGCAAGGGAAGCCATTAAGCAATGGAGGGGCACTCATGTCTGCTACACAGAAATCCTGTAACGGATCGGGATCAGAGGCGAAGGAAAGCAAAGGGAGAAGCAATAACACAACCAGGCATGATAGGAGGCGAAAGGGAGAAGCTGAGGGAGTGACCATGGCTGCAACAGACTTTTGCTCTTTAGACGTAATGGGTTTTGAAAGATGATGATAGTTCGATATATCTCTATTGCTATTCTGAGAACCCCGGTACTCCAGCAGTCTTCCTTTTATCCGTCAAATTTTGTGGAGGCAAATGCCACAAGTAACAGCCAAATGTCAACAAAGGTGCCCAGCAGGCCATTGAATTGAATTTGTATTAGAAAAGACCCCAACTTGGCAATTGGTTGGGGTTGGTTGGCGCTTTGACAGTGACAGGAAGAATCGGTTTTCCTTGGAAGAAAAGCTTGTCAGAAACTTGAGGGAGACAGAGAGAGGCTCTGTAACTTTTCCAATAGATGACTCTATGAGACATTGAGAGCGGAAGTAGGTTTGGGAACGAAATTTCAACGAGAAGGAAGGAACATTTTTATTTCATGGAAATCGACGGGACCTCGTGTTTAATGCAGTTTATTGACTCCTTCAACCGTGTGAATCCGATCTTGTCCTTACGGAGAAATATCACCCTCTCGGAGTTTGGAGGGTGGAAGATCGAGTCTTAAATCTTCAGATGGGCCTGGGCGTCTCTTGGAGCACTGCTGTAATAGATATACCCGGGAAGCCTTATGGTACTAATTTCTTACGAAGAAATAATATTTTAATTAAAATAAAAACGAACCACTCTTGAAAAATCAGCGTATAAAAGGGCCATAATAACTAATAGGAGCAGTTGGGTCTTAAGACTAATATAAGTCCAAATTTCATCACCTGACTTTTATTTCATTGATTCAGCAAACCTTACATCAGATGCCCATAAAATCAGCTCACGACACCAGTAAATTTGTAATAGAAATCAAGAGTCCTGTAATTCCGAAAAAAGCAGTTGGCTTTTTCTTATAATATTGTCCAATTTCATATTTAAGTGTATATATCTGTTGCAGCAAATAAACCTGCTGACTAAAAAGAACAAAGCTTGAGTAGTGTTTCCAATCTCACTAGTGTGTTGGTCCCCACAAATATACAGGTTTATAAAACCACCACAATTGGACAATCACTAATGGCTTCCCAACATGGCACATCCGAAATTTTGATTCCTTTGATAGCACGATCTTTACATTTCAAGCAAATCAAGAGAGGACAATCCTTTTGACTGCTTATGGAGTTACCCACTCCCCAGTTTTTTGAGGAGTGAAGATCCCATTATTAAAGAATCGTGCAACTTCCAAGTCCAGTGTCAAAGCTTCATCCTGCAAATATTAAGCTGATTGGATGAAAAAAAAAGAAAAAAAGAATCACAAATCTAAGTAACAATAGAATGGGGGATTTACTTGGCATTACCTCTCTAAGGCAGCTTGGCTGATGGGAATCACACCAGCTGGGGAGACAAAAGCATCTACTGAAACGTCATTTGGGGTGACTGCTCCATCCATAATCTGCAGAGAATATGATAGCGCCACTGCAAAACCAGAGGCAGTCATTTGAAGTGAGTAACTGAATCTTTATAAGCTGACTAAAAGACCTTAAGCAATCGTTTAATATGAGAAGTCATACATACAAGGAGGGGTTGCCTCCAATCCCTTGCCTTTGCAAGCTCTTGGTATTTCTTCAGGAAGGTATCATAATAACTATTGATTACATCAAACATAAACATTAGTGAAGCACAACTATAACATCGAGTGGTCTATATGGGTAAATTTAATATTCTAGCAAGAAATACAGGCAGTCAAATCAAATTTCTATCAATCAGCAGCGCTCTAGCAGTCCCACAAGTTGGTTCACCAATCAGTCCAGGTACCACGGTAATAGCAACGATCATATATCTCATTTCTTTTGGTCTGAGGAATACTAATACTTTAGAAACTTAAAAAAGGAGGTTTTATATCTAATGAGCATATTGCATCTTTACACACACAACCACCACTCCCCCGCGCCCCCGCGCGCACACCCCCCCCCACCCAAACTCTAAGAAACCCATCTCTCACAATTTCATCAGCTAATTAGATAAGTGTGTAGATAGGCCAAGATTTGTAACTATACCCTCCACCACGACCCATGCGCCTTCCAGATTTGTCAAATGCTAGTCCTGGAGGCAGAAAATAAACCAAATGCTATTATATACGTTTTTTTTTGTGTAACTGGAGAGCATTTTACAAGTAAATAACAAAACAGGAAGAAAAGTTCTACCAGGCAAGAGGATCAGATCAAGTGGCTCATTTGCTTGCATAACTGCACCAAGAAGGCCCTTGTATGTTAGGGTCAGCGGATATACATATATTTACGTGAATTACTGAAACAGAGTGCAAAGCTTGATGAACCCCCAGCAAAAAAAGATGCAGCAGGAAAAATAAAAAGAGGAAATCGGTGAACAGTTTCCTAGAAGCAAAGATTATCGATTTAGCACTAGGCCTAAGTGGCTCTAGTTTCGAGCCCAGGGGCAAACAACCCAATCGTCTCTTGATGTGCTAGACATGAAGGAGAATCTGATGCAGCCGGCATGCTGATTTAGCTAAAAACCCTGAGCTTTTAATATCAAAGCTTATTGCATCTCACTCTGCTTAGTAGGTGTTATGGATTACTAAGTATAAGCAGAAAATGACATTAGTCTACAAATTAGAAACAGGGTCTGCATGTCATTTGAGAAAGAGATATGCGTAATCAGAAATAACCGACAAAATTACCATCTTCACGTTCATTTCCAAAACTATCCACTGGAGCCGGTTCTAAGATGTTCATTGAGTTTGCAACAGATCATCAATACATGAGATGTTCAGCGTGCGCATGTGACTATTCTTGTCCTCCACGCGTGGAACATAAAGCCTTTTTCGGCTCCGTGTATTATCACCTATCCAGTTAAAGAAAAAAGTTAAGTACTTCCCGAAATTAGACAATAAATACCCTGTAAGCAGAAATAAAGTTGCACCATTGCTTGTTTCATACGATCATGCCTGGCTTCATCTCTACTCCATCAAAAGCTCTTCAAGATCTACTCCTACCCTCCCATGCTTGTTCCCTTGCTTTTGACTTGTCCTATTTAAATGCCAAGAAACCCATAAATTAGAAAAGTAGTCTGGCGTTCTTCAGGTGCCATCGCGACCAACTCAACGAGGCACCGGATCAAATTGATGTCTTGTTCCATTTTTTCTCCTATCTGAGAATTGCTGCCATATATACTTCCCCACCTATAGCAGCAGTAGTTTGGAGCACTAGGCACTGTAACCACATTCTTGTCCCGAACAGAAAACAAAAGGAAAGTACATAATTAGTAACCTCAAAACACCTGGTTTAGAAATGATTCTTTGTTCCATTCGCAAACCTAGCACAAATTATGGCCTTCCATCTATAAAGTTGGTGAGCTCTCTCTTGAAACAAGAGTGAGCCCCGTTAGTTTGGCCAAACTGTTGAACGATAGCCCTTTGTCTCCTCCTTTGGGAGATTCAGACTTTCTTCAAATATGCTTCTTACACGGTGTAGCCTTGAAAACCTAAGCTTTAAACTCTATCTCAAATTATCTTTGCAAATCTCGAAGAGAAAAACTGACCTACTGATCAGCCCCCATTTAAGTTGTGAGTTTTTGTGGTGGTTTGAACTCCTAAGTGACAAAAGCCCTCTGCTGCCATTTGAGCTACCCAAATGAGTTCTGTCCACAGAATTCTAGTGCCCATCGTCCCAAAAGTAAAGCTAATTCCATTTTCTCATTTTAAAGAGAGACCTCTTGTTGTTACAAGAGTATGTTTCTTCTATTATAATGTGTTACCGGGAGTTATCTATTGGGTGCATGAATTTTTCTTGTTCCTAAAAGAGGCTATTCGAGATTTTTTATCCTTTTCGCATATTGTGGAGTCTGTGATGAGCATAAAACAAGTTTCAAAGTTGGTGCTCCAATGTCCAAACCTTATCGACTGAATAATATATTATGCTTGGTCAGGAACTAAATTATCTCATAATCTTTGAGCTATTTTCTTATAACCTAAGATGAAGATTTATGTTTATTCGTTGTATATACCTAATTTTTATAATCTTAACACCTATCTCAATTTTTTTTTCTAATTATCATTATTAAGTTCTATACCATTAGCAGTTCTTAATCTTTTCAAAATCTAACTTTGTTCTAGTAATCCAGTTTTTGTAACATTAACACTCATCGTGCACTGCTTGCATGATGAAAAAAAATTAGTTAAATAAATTTAATGGTCACATTAGCCAATTTCAAGTTATTTTAAGAGTCGGGATGAACTTATACGGACCGTGTTCAGTTCTCTAATAGAGTAAAACTGATAACTAAACTGAGAATCTGGATTGTGGACCATCTCTAATCTCTTCTAAGTTTGATGTTGCCTTAACTCCATCAATTCATTCAAATTGGATCAGGTTTGCCCTAGCTCAATTCATTCAAATTGGACCAAACGGTGCAGAGATGAGTGGATTGGATTTTCCTAGTTACAAATTACAAAAAGAGCTAATAGGGCTCCGAACATAAATAGCAAACTTTCTTGGGGCAACTGTATTAAAAAGGTACTAAAAGAGGGCAAAGCAGTAAGAAAGTCCATGAGGACAGCTAGGTTAACCCGAAAGGTGAAACAGGCTATATTGGTGGCGCTGATGGAGAATGGATTGCCTCCGATGGCAATTTCATGCGAAGATGTGACTGGACGGCTGAGAGTAAATTTTACAGATCCAACAGTGTAAAATACTCTAGGTCATTTAATGAATTTTTTTGGCTTCCGGCTCAGCTCTTTGGCTTGGCTGCTCAATCCCTCCAGTTTTCTTTTACGCGTGACTTTGAGCTCTCTTCAACTCTTCAACTCTTCCTGCGTGACCAGTTTCTTCCTCTCCAAGTTTTTTCTCCTTCTCCGTCACTATCTCTCTGCCGCTCCTCTCGCAAGACAAACCTTATCTCGCACTCCTCTTCTTGCCGGATCCTTCTCAAGAGCTAAAAGTGAGTTTTTTTTTTTACTCTTCGTCACGGAAAAACTAGCTCTACGAACTGAATTAATGCTACTCGTAAAGTTTGTGTCCAAATGAAAGCTTGTGGGTTTATGGGTTCCTATACCTTGTTCATTTTACATAAGCTACATCTTCGTTTCTGCTTTTGGGTTCCTATACCTTGTTCATTTTTTTTTGTTTTCGGACGCAAGCTTCTGCTTGAATATGCCCCTGTGATGTTTTATGCTTTCTGATCCTTATCGAAGCGTTTTCTACTCTTACATGGATGGTAATATTGTTTGGTACATTCCCTTTGTTTTTCTAAATGGACATAGGTTTAGGTGGGTCCTCACAAGGCTCTTTTTTTAAAAAAAATTAGAAAAAAGATGAACTTTATTGTTAACGCGACAATGTAATGACTTATTAAATTTTCCTTTGCGCGCACTACTATTTATATTTTTATTTTTCATTTTTTTTTGACATAAAGGCCAGGGCCTATATTAAGAGAGATATTTTGATGGTCACGGTAACCTCAGATGTCAAATTATTTGCCACTGGATATACAATTCATGCTATATATTTTGTGGGGTTTCATTGGGATTGGGAGTTAATGAAGTCGAGAAAAGTCAAAGAAGAAAAATAAATTTAGGCAGGTTTCAAAATTGTCTTAAGATGATAATTAAGGTTACTTCTTTCTTTCGTCTCTTTGCTCGATCCTAAGCTTAATTTAACAAGTGGCAAAAATTATTTTTGTGTTTTGTTTCCTAAGGTCTTCACTCTATTGTTCTATTACCAGTCGGATAAAAAAAGATAAATTTGACCAGCTTGTTCTGCTTTTCAATATTTTATTAGCTTTTTAATTGGGATAAGTTGAGCTTTTAGTCAAATTGTATGGTTTCTATTGGAGCCCTTTCTTATAGAAAGCGGGGTACTCCTTATTCTGCAGTTGAGCTAAGAATTTCTTCTTTTTATTGAATTTAATAGGTTGATAAATGACAGCGATTGATGGTGGTATTTGTCCAAATATTAATAGGCAAGGGTCTTCTAATACCACAAACCCGAAAGTTTGTCAAAGTCTTTATTTGGTATGTTGTATCTCTTCGTGTATGGATTCTGATAGATTTTTATTTGTTTTAATTATGTCGTTGGATTATGTAGGTGATATGGTTTGGGCAGACAACGGGGAGCTACTTAATATTTGGACCTTAGAGTGGAGAGATGGGGAGCATGCTTATGATTGGTACAATGCGTACTCAATTAGTATTGAGTTTAGTATCCGTAGGAATTTCAGGTACAAGAATAAAAACAAAGGGTACTATACAAGTAGAACATTCGTGTGTAGCAAAGAAGGCTTGAGAAAAAGTGTTGAACTACATATGCCGGTACTAAAGGAACGAGAAATACTAGATGTGGGTGCCTTGCTAGTTTCACCATTCAACGGCAGTCAAATGGGAAGTACTGCATGTTTGATTGGTGTGCACAACATAACCAAGAGTTGGCTACACCATCGAAAGCCCACCTGCTCCGTTCACATAGATGAATCAACAAATTGCAGTGTCTCGAGTGTGACGATGCAGACAGAGCAGGCATCCGTCCGAACCTAGCACACGATTTGATGGTGGCCAAGGCTGGGGGTAGAGAGAAATTGGGATTCACACAAACAAACTTGAAAAATTACCTGAGCAACAAAAGGAGTAAATCTGTAGAGGCTTGAGTAGCCAGTGCTCTTCTTAATTGGTTTGGTGATAGTACCAAAAGAATTCACAATTCTTCTTCAAGATTATGTTTGACAATGATGAGCACATAACTAATATATTCTGGTCTGATCATGATATGAGAAATGTTTGCACTTTTCGAGGATTTCTTTTCATTTGACACCACATATATGACAAACAATGAGCACCGACCATTGGGGGCATTTTTTGGAATGAATCATCATAGGGAGTGGGTAGTGTTTGGGGCAGGCCTATTGTTTGACGAGACAACCCAATCATTTAAGTGATTGTTTGAGAACTTCGTTCAGTGTATGGGAGGGAAAGCACCTCAGTCTATTTTTACTGATCATGATGTTGCGATGCTTGCCGCAATCCCTAGTGTCTTCTAGGCACACATCACTTCCTCTGCGTATGGCATATTCACAAAATGCATTAAAGAATCTATGGTTCATTGTTTCGTGACAAAGACTTCAAGAAGAAATGGGATAAACTTTTGTTTAATGCTAACATAGATGATTTTGAGCTTGAATGGTCTAAGATGATCGATGGCCATGGACTCCATAATAATGATTGGTTGAATAAGATATATGAGAAGCGAGAAGTGGGCCCCAATGTACGTTCGAGTATTTTCTATGCTGGCAAAAGGACTACGAAATTGAGTGAAAGTTTTAATGCAACCTTGCGTAAATACTTGAAGACAGTACTGAATATGCCCCGATTTTTCCAACACTTTCAGCAAGCCGTTGATGATATGCGGTACAAGGAGCTTCGATCGAATTTTGAGATGGATGACAAGTTACCCATTCTAAAGTTTACTGATCCACTTTGTGTTCATGCATCGAAAGTCTACACTCCTTCTATTTTGGCCATTTTTTTAGAACAGTTTAAGAAAACTTCTTGGATTGTATTGAATTGTCAAAGGGGAAATATTGACTCCGAAAAGGTCGAGGTACATGTTTGCAGCCATGACCCAGATCATAATTGTTCAATGGCCAAACAACATATTATCACCACTATCAATGGGTTTCATCAATGTAGTTGCAATTATTTCAATTATATGAGTGTTATATGTAGTCACATTTTGTGGTTACTAAAACAGAAAAGTGTTTTATTTATCTAGAGGAGTATATACTAAGCCGATGGACAAGGAATGCAAGATTGAGGGTTGATCCAGGTTCCTCATCGAGGGTACATGTTGATCCAAAATTGGAAAGAGCAGCCAACCGCAGGAGATTAATGAATATGTACACATCTACTATTTCCCAATATGGGGATGCCCCAGAATCATGGGAGGTCTTTCAGCGTTGCCACACCACATTGGTAGATGACCTTGCTAAATTAACGCTTACTAGAGAGCCATGTGAGCTTGAAGTAGCGGTTGATAGAGCAATATCTGATGACGCTCTAGAAGTGGGTGCAAAGGGGTGGAAAACTAGAGAGTCGAAACATCGAGGAAATAAGCGGTTGAAAAGTGCGCTTGAAGGCAAGAAGCGGTTAAAGCATCGGGGTGATCGCAAGAGTGGCGCTGTAACATCGTCCCAACCAGTAGCTCGTCACTTGCTTCTAGAGGATGAGCCAGAGGTACAATACATATGAGTACTCAATTTTATTTTCTTATATGACCATTTTATAACAGTTTATTTTGCTCCCTCACAGGTATCAAGCGAGGATGAGCTGCTGTCACAACTTGGGAAGTATAGGAGCCTCGAAGACTTGTATTTTTGTTGTATCGGGTTATAGGTGCGACCACTGTTGTTGAGGTTTTATTTGAACTTTTTTTATGGATGTCTAAGTGATGCATGCTATTACAAATATAGATCTTATCAGAATTTGACTTAAATCTTTGAATGTTGTGCAGGTCTGCTAGTTTTTGATGATTATCTAGATAATATCACAAAGAGAAGTAATGAGCTCTGAAGGTTCACCAAGGGAGATCTTAGATACTGAAAGAAGAACAACGAACATGATTTTTGTGGCGAACTCATACCTTTTTGGTTCAGATTATCTTTATGTCGATGCTTTTGGAAAGGTCTTGATTTTATCTGTTCCTTTACTACCCCAACATTCTAAGTGTACAACTGCAAGCAGTGCAAGATCTCTGAATTGTATTCCTTTACTTTTTGATAGTTTCAGTTTCTGTTAAATTTATGTTCAACTCCTTAACAAAATTTGCTTCTATAGAGTGTTCCACAAGTTTGTGCATAAAATGCCCACCACAAGAGAAAAATTCCAATTTAGGTAGGTATAGATAAGAAAAATGAAAAAATCCACTATATTGATGTACTTTGTAGTATGTACAAGTTACATTGTGATTGACAAAACCTAAAATTCAGAAAAAATAAAAATACAAGACCCAAAATAGGACAAGTCTGGATCTAGAAAGTCAAACTTTTCTCTCTGGCCAAACTTCTTTATTGATTACATAATCCACTAGTTCTACATGACAATAGATCAACAATTCATTGCAAAGGTGCAGCCATGCAGGCCTCCCTCCTAATCCAACCGAAGTAGTAGGTGCCACTCCACCAACACCTTTGTGCATATTTGTGCAAGATAGGAGACAAAATCTTCCTTGGGTGGGCATCCACTGCCAAGATGTGAAATTAACAGAGAAAAAACAAAAGAGTATGCATCAGTGTTCTTTCCTCTTAGATAAACTTCAAAAGCTGAGACAACTACGTGGAATAGGCCACCTCCATCAAAGGAATCGATTAACAGAAGTATATGACAAATCCTTCATGTGGAACAAGTGGATAAATAAGATGAATTTAAAAACAAGAATGAATTCCTGGAAACACTTCTCAATTTTAATCAGCAGACTACAGAGGCGTGTTCTCCGTTAAATATCTTCTGCTGCAAATTTTAACTCTTAAAATTTAAAGTACAACAGATACCTTATGCCAAAAGCAAAGAAAAATGTTTCTCATTCCACTGGACAGAAATTAAAACATATAGGTCGGGATGAACACTTCACAAATGTCTTTAGGTAATCTTCAGAATTCCATAACCATCATAAGTCTACTTTGTAACGCTATGCTGTTAACCATAAGAATTCCATAATCTTCCTTTCTCTCCTTTTCTAGGATGCCAAGTAGATTTTCAGTGATTCAATCACCAACAGTACAATAAACAATAATCTTCTTTTCTCTCCCATGTTTGGATGACAGTGAAGTATAGCAAATATTTTCTGGTGTTAGGAGAATGACTAGACGGTTCAAAAGACTCGGGGTTTAAAATTGATGAATTTTGCTAATTACTAGATGAGTGTAATTAGCATTGCATACGGCATCACTTGTGTACATCAACAGATGAAGTTAATTTTTCAACTTTTTCCCCCTGTTTTGGTACAGGGGAAAAAGTTACCAAAAGGCTTAAGCTTACCAAGAATTCCAGTATAGTACGAGAGTGGCACATCGGTCTGTTGAATCTTAAACAGAGCATCAGTTTCAGATAGTAGACTATATTCTTCCCACCTGGTTATTCCCCAAACCAAGTCACCTTCCTCGAAGTACTGGATGCCCAGACTCCAAAAATTTAGCCACTCCGTATCCACTAAGGGGCTGCATAGTTTCAGAATCAAGGTCAAATTCTTGACAAAAATCAATCAGCATAAAAGGAAAAAGAGAAAAACAAATCTCTTTAATCATAGTTAGATATATTCAAGTTTGTACTGGACTGAAGATCCTCATATTTATAGACAAATGCAGGGTAATCCCTTGCACACCACATAAGTTTTAAACAAAAAACGATTCCTTTTGTTGGTTTTTCTTTCTGTCTCTGTCTTTTCACACACAAAAGGGGAGAGGTATATAAATCCACCTAGACCTTGTCTATGAAATGCAGAACTTTCTTTCCAATTTCAGCTTTCATGCAGAGAATATTACCAATTTCGTTCCCAAAACAAAACCATGCAACTTTAGAACACAAAATTCAATATAGTGGGTCTGATTCACTGACCGAACTTGGTATGTAGGTGCCCAAGTTACTAGCGTTGTTGGACGACGGCCTCATTTAAGGCACGCAAGTAGGGATCAATGGACAAATAGAGGTTCTTCACCAGAACCGCATTAGAACCTTTGACTATGCACTCCTTGCAATTGGAATCCGATGAGGAGAGGAGGAATTTTGGCGACGTACAAGCGAGGAGAGGAGCAGCAGAGAGGTTCCGACGAGGAGAGAAGGAATTTCGGCGAGGTTCAGGCGGAGAGGAGCGCGAGAAGGAGGTCTGTCCAGCAGAGATGGTGAAGGAGAGGGAGAAAAAATTTGGAGAGGGAGAGACTCAGGCGTGGAAGAAAGGAGGGGCTCAAGCCTCACGTGAAAGCCAGGTAGCAGAGTGAGATGCAACAAGCTTTGGTATTAAAACCTTAGGGTTTTTAGTTAAGTCAGCATGCCGGCTGCATCTGATTCTCCTTCATGTCTAGCACATCAAGAGACGATTGGGTTGTTTGCCCCTGGGCGCGAAACTAGAGCCACTTAGGCCTAGTGCTAAATCGATAACCTTTGCTTCTAGGAAACTGTTCACTGATTTCCTCTCTTTTATTTTTCCTGTTGCTTTTTTTTTGTTGGGGGTTAGTCAAGCTTTGAACTCTATTTCAGTAATCCACGTAAATATATGTATATCCGCTGACCCTAACATACAATGGCCTTCTTTGGTGCAGTTATGCAAGCAAATGAGCCAGTTGATCTGTTCCTCTTGCCTGGTAATCGGAAGGCACATGGGTCGTGGTGGAGGGTATAGTTACATAGTTACAAATCTTGACCTATCTACACACTTATCAAATTAGATGATGAAATTGTGAGAGATGAGTTTCTTAGAGCCTTTTTTTTTTTGGGGGGGGGGGGGTTATATAAAGATACAATATGCTTATTCTAAAGTATTTATTCCTTCAGACCAAAAGAAATGAGATATATGATCGTTGCTATTACCTTAATACCCGGACTGATTTGTGAACCAACTTGTGGGACTGTTAGAGCGCTGCTGACTGATAGAAATTTGACTGCCCATATTACTTGCTAAAGGATATTAAATTTACCCGTATAGACCACTCTATGTTATAGTTGTGCTTCACTAATGTTTATTTTTGATGAAATCAATAGTTATTATGATACCTTCCTGAAGAAATACCAAGAGCTTGCAAAGGCAAGGGATTGGAGGCAACCCCTCCTTGATATGTATGACTTCTCATAATAAACAATTTCTTAAGGTCTTTTAGTCAGCTTATAAGGATTCAGTTGCTCACTTCAAATGACTGCCTCTGGTTTTGCAGTGGCACTATCATATTCTCTGCAGATTATGGCTGAAGGAGTCATAGCAGTCACCCCAAATGAAGTTTCATTAGATGCTCTTGTCTCCCCAGCTGGTGTGATTTCCATCAGCCAAGCTGCCTTAGAAAGGTAATGCCAAGTAAATCCCCCACTCTATTGTTACTTAGATTTGTGATTCTTTTTTTATTCTTTTTTTTCATCCAATCAGCTTAATATTTGCAGGATGAAGCTTTGACACTGGACTTGGAAGTTGCACGACTCCTGATTCTTCAATAATGGGATCTGCACTCCTCAACAAAACTGGGGGTTGGGTAATGCCATAAGCAGTCAAAAGGATTGTCCTCTCTTGATTTGCTTGAAATGGAATGATCGTGCTATCAAAGGAATCAAAAGTTCGGATGTGCCATGTCGAGAAGCCATGAGTGATTGTCCAAGTGTAGTGGTTTTATAAACCTGTATGTCGGGGGACCAACACACTTGTGAGATTGGAAACACTCCTCAACCTTTGTTCTTTTTAGTCAGCAGGTTTATTTGCTGCAACATATATTCCTGTGATGCGCCTTCTAATCTTTCCTCTGCAGATAAAGCCATTTTCTGTAAGTCTTATATATGCTTTCTTGTATCTCTCCATTTAAGGCCCCAATTGACAGTGCCACATACATACCTACATGACAGGTGATCAGGTGCCTCTTAGTCATAAAAGGATACTTATGGAAGAGGTGTCATTTCTTCTTTCTTTCTTTTTTCCTTTTTTTTTTGTAAGTAAACATGAAATTCATTTTACAAGAAAGATATAATAGTGCTGAATAAAGACAGGTCTCTAAGGCCGATTACAAATCTCAAGGGCATAAAGTTCATTACAACATTATTCAAATCCCAAAGGGCCATGCACCAATTGGCCATAAAAACCTACTTCCTGATGGTCATAAAGGCCCATAGTTCTTAAATGAGTCCAAAGATCCAAGTACAATTTTAAATTCGCCACACATGGCAGTCGCTAGAGAAGGGAGCGGGCAAGCATCTCCCTTCTATTTCCACAAAGATGCATCCACCAGGACCGCTTAAGACGATCAGGTAGTGTGTGTCTGCCGGAGGTTGACGAAGAGTAAGGTTGTGCATTAGCGGTGGCGGTGGTAGTTATGCCCTCCACTAGCACCGCTATGATCAGTTGTCAAAAAATAGACACCGCAACCGGCACCTAACGGTAGTAGTTTTGACGAAAGTGATAGCGATTACTGCCACCAAAACCAGATTTGCCAAAAAAAAAATTAGCAAAACCAGAAGTTACCAACAATTGTTTACAGATCGACCCAATACTTTCAAATCACATTCAAAATCAACCCAAATCGGCAAATCCCAAAATGAAATCAACTCAACAACTTTCAAATCGGATTCAAAATCAACTTAATCAAGTATCAACCAATCAAAAGAAACTACCAAATCTGCAAATCCCAAAAACTAAATCAACCCAACAACGAATCAAAGCAACTAGATCATAGAAGGAAAATAGAGAGAGAAAAAGCAAAGCATAGGCTAGAAAGAGAAAGCCAGAGATCTTCGTTTGCTGTAGAGGCGTCGTGATTGTGAAGATCGTCGATGATGGTGGAGGAGATAGGCGCCGATTGGGGAGGGAGAAAGGAAAACAGAGAAATTTAGGAGGAGGGGGCTATCTCCTCCCCATTCGCGACGATCTTCACAATCACGACGCCTCTACAGCAAACGAAGATCTCTGGCTTTCTCTTTCTAGCCTATGCTTTGCTTTTTCTCTCTCTATTTTCCTTCTATGATCTAGTTGCTTTGATTCGTTGTTGGGTTGATTTAGTTTTTGGGATTTGCAGATTTGGTAGTTTCTTTTGATTGGTTGATACTTGATTAAGTTGATTTTGAATGCGATTTGAAAGTTGTTGAGTTGATTTCATTTTGGGATTTGCCAATTTGGGTTGATTTTGAATGCAATTTTGAAAGTATTGGGTTGATCTGTAAACAATTGTTGGGTAACTTCTGGTTTTGCTAATTTTTTTTTTGGCAAATCTGGTTTTGGTGGCAGTAATCGCTATCACTTTCGTCAAAACTACTACCGTTAGGTGCCGGTTGCGGTGTCTATTTTTTGACAACTGATCATAGCGGTGCTAGTGGAGGGCATAACTACCACCGCCACCGCTAATGCACAACCTTACTCTTCGTCAACCTCCGGCAGACACACACTACCTGATCGTCTTAAGCGGTCCTGGTGGATGCATCTTTGTGGAAATAGAAGGGAGATGCTTGCCCGCTCCCTTCTCTAGCGACTGCCATGTGTGGCGAATTTAAAATTGTACTTGGATCTTTGGACTCATTTAAGAACTATGGGCCTTTATGACCATCAGGAAGTAGGTTTTTATGGCCAATTGGTGCATGGCCCTTTGGGATTTGAATAATGTTGTAATGAACTTTATGCCCTTGAGATTTGTAATCGGCCTTAGAGACCTGTCTTTATTCAGCACTATTATATCTTTCTTGTAAAATGAATTTCATGTTTACTTACAAAAAGAAAAAGGAAAAAAAAAAAAAAGATGGAGCTCTTTCCATAGTATCCTTTTATGGGCCTAAGAGGCACCTGATCACCTGTCATGTAGGTATGTATGTGGCACTGTCAATTGGGGCCTTAAATGGAGAGATACAACATATAAGACTTACAGAAAATGGCTTTATCTGCAGAGGAAAGATTAGAAGGCGCATCACAGGAATATATGTT
Source organism: Morella rubra (assembly GCA_003952965.2). NCBI lineage: Eukaryota > Viridiplantae > Streptophyta > Magnoliopsida > Fagales > Myricaceae > Morella > Morella rubra. Next base: position 21,137,607 of record CM025852.1, read on the forward strand.
GCAGCAAATAAACCTGCTGACTAAAAAGAACAAAGGTTGAGGAGTGTTTCCAATCTCACAAGTGTGTTGGTCCCCCAATATACAGGTTTATAAAACCACTACACTTGGACAATCACTCATGGCTTCTCGACATGGCACATCCGAACTTTTGATTCCTTTGATAGCACGATCCTTCCATTTCAAGCAAATCAAGAAAGGACAATCCTTTTGACTGCTTATGGCATTACCCAACCCCCAGTTTTGTTGAGGAGTGCAGATCCCATTATTGAAGAATCAGGAGTCGTGCAACTTCCAAGTCCAGTGTCAAAGCTTCATCCTGCAAATATTAAGTTGATTGGATGAAAAAAAAAAAAAAAAAGAATCACAAATCTAAGTAACAATAGAGTGGGGGATTTACTTGGCATTACCTTTCTAAGGCAGCTTGGCTGATGGAAATCACACCAGCTGGGGAGACAAGAGCATCTAATGAAACTTCATTTGGGGTGACTGCTATGACTCCTTCAGCCATAATCTGCAGAGAATATGATAGTGCCACTGCAAAACCAGAGGCAGTCATTTGAAGTGAGCAACTGAATCCTTATAAGCTGACTAAAAGACCTTAAGAAATTGTTTATTATGAGAAGTCATACATATCAAGGAGGGGTTGCCTCCAATCCCTTGCCTTTGCAAGCTCTTGGTATTTCTTCAGGAAGGTATCATAATAACTATTGATTTCATCAAAAATAAACATTAGTGAAGCACAACTATAACATAGAGTGGTCTATACGGGTAAATTTAATATCCTTTAGCAAGTAATATGGGCAGCAAATTTCTATCAGATCAGCACGCTTCTAACAGTCCCAACCAAGTTGGTTACAATCAGTCCGGGTTTTAAGTAATAGCCACGATTCATATATTCTCATTTCCTTTTGGTCTCGAGGAATAACTCTCGCTTCGCTCGCATATGTATCCTTTATATACCCCCCCCCCCCCCCCCCCCCCCCCCCCCCCCCCCCCCCCCCCCCAAAAAAAAAAAAAAGGCTCTAAGAAACTCATCTCTCACAATTTCATCATCTAATTTGATAAGTGTGTAGATAGGTTAACTATACCCTCCACCACGACCCATGTGCCTTCCCGATTACCAGGCAAGAGGAACAGATCAACTGGCTCATTTGCTTGCATAACTGCACCAAAGAAGGCCATTGTATGTTAGGGTCAGCGGATATACATATATTTACGTGGATTACTGAAATAGAGTTCAAAGCTTGACTAACCCCAAACAAAAAAAGAAGCAACAGGAAAAATAAAAGAGAGGAAATCCGTGAACAGTTTCCTAGAAGCAAAGGTTATCGATTTAGCACTAGGCCTAAGTGGCTCTAGTTTCGCGCCCAGGGGCAAACAACCCAATCGTCTCTTGATTTGCTAGACATGAAGGAGAATCAGATGCAGCCGGCATGCTGATTTAATTAAAAACCCTAAGGTTTTAATACCAAAGCTTGTTGCATCTCACTCTGCTACCTGGCCCCCCTCCACACACCCATCTGTAGCTTTCACGTGAGACTTGAGCCCCCTCCTTTTTCCATGCCTGAGTCTCTTCCTCTCCAAATTTTTTCTCCCTCTCCTTCACCATCTCTGCTGAACAGACCTCCTTCTCGCGCTCCTCTCCCCCTGAACCTCACCGACCATCTCCTTTCTTTCCTCGATCGACCTCTCTCGCCTTCGCTCCTCTCTCTCGCTCTGCTACCGGTCCGCCCAAACTCTCCTCCTCTCCTCCTCGCGATTCCCAATTCGCAACGCTCGCATAGCGCTCACAGCTTTCCTACATTCGCCCCCCCCCCCGCTCTCTCTGTGAGAACCTCCCTCCTCTCTCCCACTTGATCCCTACTGCAGTCTTAAAGAGGCCGTCGCCTCCACAACGCCTTCTCAACTTGGGCCTACCCATCCACGCGTCCGGCTCAGTGAATCAGACCCCACTATATTGGCACTTCTGTTTTTCCTAACAGTTGCCCCCCCATCGGTCTGTGTCTTTGCGCACGAACATTCTCGGTCGTTCTCTCTCGCATGAAAGCCTGCATTGAAAGCACAGTTCTCGCCCTCTCTCATGCAGACCAAGGTCTACGCGTCGTCGCTCTCTACCCCCTCCCCTCTCCCCCTTTTGTGCCCTGTCTGTGGAAAACGCCCAGAGACCAGAAAGAAAAACACCACACACAGGGAATGTTTCTTTGTCTCTAAACTTGTGCGCTGCTGCAACGGCGCCATTACCTGCTCTCTGCTCTATTAACATTATGCGCATCTTCCTTCAGTCACCTTGAATACTCATCTACACTATGATTCTCAGACGATCTCTGTCTCTCTCTCTTTTTCTCTTCTCTTCACGATTGTTCCTTTCTCTCAAATCTTGCCTCTCTTTTTTTTCTCTCAATCCACACTTGTTCTTGCAAACCATTGCGCTTCGTGCGATACGGCACTTGGCTCCTCTTTTGGACGTCTGCGCGCTCCCAGTACTCTCGAAAGACTGTGCTTGGTTTGGGAATCCGTGGAAGCATTATAGCTTACTATCTGACACACTGCCCATGCTCTGCTTTGAGATTCAACCGCCCCGCACTCGTGCCTCTCGGCTCACCTCATGACTGACATTCTTTCGCTACGCTTAAGCCTCCTTTGGTAAACTTTTTCCCCCTCTTACCAAACAGGGAGAAAAAAGTCTGACTAAACCTCTCATCTGCTTCGATTCCAAGTGATGCGTACTCGCACATCGCTAAATCCCCCCCCACACATCATCTCTCAGTAATTAGCAATTCTCTTTCTTAACACCCCCCCGCAGTTCTTTTCGACGCTCTCAGCTCCTTCCTTCCTCACACCGGAACTATTTGCTCCTACCCTTCCTGCTCATCCCAAAACCATCGCGCGACGACGAAACAAGATTTCTCTCTCTTTATTGTCACTGTTGGTGACCTCTGAATCACTTCGAAATCTACTGGCATCCTCCGAAAGGAGACGAAAGCGCTTACCCGCATTATTGAATCTCTCTATGGCTCAACAGCTAGCGTTCACATAAGCTCGCCTTACTCTGATTGGTTATGGAATCTCGAAGACTTTACTAAAGGACACTCTTGCTAATGTTTCATCCCGACCCCTATTATGCCTTCTTATTTTCTGCTCCGGCCTCGACTGAGAAAACCATTTTCTTTGCTTTTGGCTAAGCTCTCCTTCTTTACTTTACCCTTTTAGAGTTCTAAAATTTCTGCCCAGCAGAAGAATATTTCACGGCGCCACGCCTCCTCAGTCCTGCTGCATCTTAAAATTCGCGCAAGTGTTTCCACGCGAATTCATTCCTCTGTTCTTAACATTTCCACTCTCCTCCCTTACTCTCCCACCTATTCGTCTCCACGATGTAATTGGATTCTGTACCATACAAATTACTTCTAGTTAAACTCGAAGTTCCTTTAGAATGGATAGCTTCGCCCTATTCCACTAGCTTCGGTTCTCAGGCGTTTATTTGAGTTTTATTTAAAGTATCCAATTAACTACTGAATAGATCATACTCTATTTGTTTATATTCGTCTATGTTAATATATACACATGCTTGGGTAGTAGGATGCCCACCCAAGAAGAGTTTTGTCTCTATTAAATCTTAGTGCTCACGAAATGCTATGCAAACGTGTGTGCGCTAGGCAACAGCTGATATATTACTAACATTCGGGATTTGAGTGAGGGGAGCGGTTGCATGGCTGCAGACGCCTTTGCAATGCATTGTTGATCTAGTTTGTCATGTAGTATTATTACTACGTGGGTATTATGTTAATCTCAATAAAGGTAGCAGTTTGGTCAGAGAGAAAAGTTTGACTTTCTAGATCCAGACTTGTCCTATTTTGGGTCTTGTATTTATTTATTTTTTCTGAATTTTAGGTTTTGTTGTATCACATTTCAATACACTTCTGTATATCTTGATATCTACTACAATTTGTCTTATACAAAAAATATAGATAGAATTTTTTATCATATTTTACTTTTTATCTTGTTCATACACTAACTTAAATTATATCGGTTATTTTTTGCGTGCGTCAATCGTATGGTGGGCATTGTATGCACTACCTTGGTAGAACTGAGAACACTCTAGTAATGCAATTTTATGTTAGATGGTATGCTGAAGGAATTGTATGCAACATTACAATTTACGGAAATGAGACACTATCAAAAAAGTAAAGGAATACAATTCAGAGATCCTGCACTGCTTGCAGTTGTACACTTAGAATGTTGGGATAGTAAAGAAACAGATAAAATCAAGACCTTTCCAAAAGCATCGACACAAAGATAGTCTGAACCAAAAATGTATGAGTTCGCCACAAAAATCATGTTCGCTGTTCTTCTTTCAGTATCTGAAGATCTCCCTTGGTGAACCTTCAGAGCTCATTACTTCTCTCTGTGATATTATCTAGATAATCATCTATTTCTCAAATATTCAGATTTAGCCTATCAAATGATCAAAGAATTTATATTTACATTGAGATTTATATCTTTCTTGGGTATATAAGTGTATGTTTTTTACCGAATACAGCATATTGTTATTCACTTAGACATTCTCATTAAATTAAAGCTTCATTATAAACCCATCTTCTAATTCAACTTAGACAGACGATAGTCAGTGACTCCAGGATAGAACCGGTAAATGAAACCTTCTTGCTACAACAAGGATAATTACAGAAGGATCGTTGCAGCATCAGCTACCTAGTGAATTCCTCTCAAGGTATATGGGAAACAGCTCATCACAGAATCGGATCTGAGCTTCGATACCTGTGTGATTGGGGTAGGCAACAATTATTGTTCTAATTTTAGTGTTATTAACTGAATTGTTTTAGAAGTAGTGAAGAAGTCATAAATGGAATGTGAAATATGTGCAACTTATGAGTATCGAGGTATGTACTTTTGTACCTCGTCGTCTCCTCCTTAGAAGCCCTCAAGGTCCTTGTTTGGTTACAAATTTTCTACCAAGTGTCCCTTCTATTTGCAAACCGTTGCCCTACTTTAGATGCATACTGACTACTTTTTGAATTAAAAATCTGGAGTAAATACATCTTGCCCACTTTCATGGCCTTACAGGTGAAATCCTCACATAGCACTCTAAAATGAGCTTCAGTGGTTTGCACGGTATGAAACCCACGGGTGATTGAAGTAGCAAAGATTTTTAAATAAGCAGCTTCTTGTCTTGAAGGATTCGCTAAGATGTGCTCTTATATCACTTCGAATAGTTATTTACCACATGGAAGAGATGAAGAGGTGTTATGAAAAATATCCCCAGCTCAAGGCGGCGACATCCTCAAAAAAGAAAATTGTGGTGTAAATGGGCAGGTCCACTCAAATGCTCAATCTATAACCGGCAGGAGCTACTTCTTGCCTTCAAGCGACCAACATTATAACCGCTGTAATACGTTCCTCGACTGCCTCAAAATCGACTTCTTACTTAGGTTTTTCCAGTCATATATGCACCACGACTTTCAGTCCGTCGCTCATCAGATCATTACTCTTCTCGCGCTATCAAGTGATCGATGGCATCTCGAACAAGCGAGTGATCATATATATTAGCAAAGGTCATCTACCTATGTCGGTTGTAGATAATTAATGCTGAGGGACAGACCTCTCATGATTCTGGGGCATCCCCATATTGGGAAATAGTAGATGTGTACATATTCATTAATCTCCTGCAGTTGGTTGCTCTTTCCAATTTTTGATCAACATGTACCCTCGATGAGGAACCCAGTAGGAGGATATCAACCCTCACTTCTTGACTTATTTTCCCTGTTCTCGTTAATGCTCATCGGGCGTTAGGGGAAGTTATATATCTTCCCAATTGGAGGAATATAAAATAACTTACAACTTTTTGTTTCAGGTAACAGCCAAAAATATGTGGAAACTAACAATATTTAATCTTAGCCACATATAATTGAAATTAATATGCAGCGGCCACTTACATTGTATGAACTACTCAATTCTCGATAAGTTTTGTATACATCTAGGGCTTGTTTTGGCACCCTTCCATTCGAATCATATGCAATGATCTGATTTACGATGGCTTACAAACATGTACCTCAGACCTTTTCGATGTATACTTATATATTTTCCCCTTTTGACAATTCACTCCACAATCCAAGAAGTTTTCTTTAGGAAAACCTAGTTCTAAAACAAAATGACAATGAAGGGAGTGTAGACTTTTAGTCGTAATTTGCTCTTGTTTCGTTCAAATGGATCGTGTTAGAGAACACCAAAAGTGGTTATTGATCCAACATAAACGTTTGAATATGAGATTGACTTAAAGTCTTGTCGAGTATCTCATCTCAAATCTCTAGTAGGGCATCCAACGTAGGTGGCCAACTCGATATTCGTGAAAGCTGCGCATGAGCCCATGTGAGCGCAGGCACATATCAAGTCAAATAGTTGGCGTGGTTGACTGCGAATTTAGTGTTGCATAGTGAACAAAACTCGCAAGGGAAATAGTCTGATCCGCTTACATTGTCTTTCACGTATATCCGGCACCAAGGGTGTCATTAAGACACCCATGTAATCGTGGAATTGGTCGTATCAAAGTCCTTTTCCGCACATCGCATAGAAAGCATAATGAGCGAATACATTGTCGCGGTTAAGTTACATCTATACTCTGTCTAGACTTCTCATTATTAGGCCAGAATCACAATCAATTAATTATGAGTACCAACGCCATCCGAGTTCATCTCTACCTAGAGAGCCAATTATTCTAAGCTGCAAAGAACATCTCAATCTACACTCAGCTTAAACCAAAAGACCTATATCCTCTCATTTGAAATCGTTGCCTGATACATCTCGCTAAATATTATGATTACCTAGGATTCTTTTGAATCTTCATAGGTTTGAAATTCTGAATGTATGCTCAAAGCTCGATACCGCTTAAGGGGACCATGATGTGTGCTAGTAAGAAATCACCTTTTGGGATTGTTGCATGGTGTGCAAGACTTGGGAGACAAAAACGTATCATCTTATGAACTCAGTAAAGAAAAGTAGACTGTAGTGCTTTTCAGTTGCCTAATTTCACATTTACAACTGAACGAATTCTTTGGCGAGATTCAAAATAATTGCGGACCGATTAGAATAATTTGGTGTATAGCTCTCGCGTCAAATACATAAATAGGCGTACGCCCCGGCAATGACCAATTAATCGCTCCCGTATGATGATTTCATTACCAAAAAAATATAATGCCCCTACTCATTTGGCTCCAGAGTGTCTTTTTGGTGTAATTAATGTGATCAAATCTCGAAAGGAAATACGCCATCGAAATTGTCAGCATCGTGACTATCTTAATAAGTCTATGAGTCGGACCAAGTGTAAAGAGGTTATTTTAAATAGTTATGTGCTCATCATTGTCGAACATAACCTTGAAG
>CM025852.1:21151938-21199013 GCA_003952965.2 Morella rubra
TTAGGTGCCGGTTGCGGTGTCTATTTTTTGACAACTGATCATAGCGGTGCTAGTGGAGGGCATAACTACCACCGCCACCGCTAATGCACAACCTTACTCTTCGTCAACCTCCGGCAGACACACACTACCTGATCGTCTTAAGCGGTCCTGGTGGATGCATCTTTGTGGAAATAGAAGGGAGATGCTTGCCCGCTCCCTTCTCTAGCGACTGCCATGTGTGGCGAATTTAAAATTGTACTTGGATCTTTGGACTCATTTAAGAACTATGGGCCTTTATGACCATCAGGAAGTAGGTTTTTATGGCCAATTGGTGCATGGCCCTTTGGGATTTGAATAATGTTGTAATGAACTTTATGCCCTTGAGATTTGTAATCGGCCTTAGAGACCTGTCTTTATTCAGCACTATTATATCTTTCTTGTAAAATGAATTTCATGTTTACTTACAAAAAAAAAAGGAAAAAAGAAAGAAAGAAGAAATGACACCTCTTCCATAAGTATCCTTTTATGACTAAGAGGCACCTGATCACCTGTCATGTAGGTATGTATGTGGCACTGTCAATTGGGGCCTTAAATGGAGAGATACAAGAAAGCAGATCTCCTTCTGCATATAAGACTTACAGAAAATGGCTTTATCTGCAGAGGAAAGATTAGAAGGCGCATCACAGGAATATATGTTGCAGCAAATAAACCTGCTGACTAAAAAGAACAAAGGTTGAGGAGTGTTTCCAATCTCACAAGTGTGTTGGTCCCCCGACATACAGGTTTATAAAACCACTACACTTGGACAATCACTCATGGCTTCTCGACATGGCACATCCGAACTTTTGATTCCTTTGATAGCACGATCATTCCATTTCAAGCAAATCAAGAGAGGACAATCCTTTTGACTGCTTATGGCATTACCCAACCCCCAGTTTTGTTGAGGAGTGCAGATCCCATTATTGAAGAATCAGGAGTCGTGCAACTTCCAAGTCCAGTGTCAAAGCTTCATCCTGCAAATATTAAGCTGATTGGATGAAAAAAAAGAATAAAAAAAGAATCACAAATCTAAGTAACAATAGAGTGGGGGATTTACTTGGCATTACCTTTCTAAGGCAGCTTGGCTGATGGAAATCACACCAGCTGGGGAGACAAGAGCATCTAATGAAACTTCATTTGGGGTGACTGCTATGACTCCTTCATCCATAATCTGCAGAGAATATGATAGTGCCACTGCAAAACCAGAGGCAGTCATTTGAAGTGAGCAACTGAATCCTTATAAGCTGACTAAAAGACCTTAAGAAATTGTTTATTATGAGAAGTCATACATATCAAGGAGGGGTTGCCTCCAATCCCTTGCCTTTGCAAGCTCTTGGTATTTCTTCAGGAAGGTATCATAATAACTATTGATTTCATCAAAAATAAACATTAGTGAAGCACAACTATAACATAGAGTGGTCTATACGGGTAAATTTAATATCCTTTAGCAAGTAATATGGGCAGTCAAATTTCTATCAGTCAGCAGCGCTCTAACAGTCCCACAAGTTGGTTCACAAATCAGTCCGGGTATTAAGGTAATAGCAACGATCATATATCTCATTTCTTTTGGTCTGAAGGAATAAATACTTTAGAATAAGCATATTGTATCTTATATATAACCCCCCCCCCCCCCCAAAAAAAAAAAGGCTCTAAGAAACTCATCTCTCACAATTTCATCATCTAATTTGATAAGTGTGTAGATAGGTCAAGATTTGTAACTATGTAACTATACCCTCCACCACGACCCATGTGCCTTCCGATTACCAGGCAAGAGGAACAGATCAACTGGCTCATTTGCTTGCATAACTGCACCAAAGAAGGCCATTGTATGTTAGGGTCAGCGGATATACATATATTTACGTGGATTACTGAAATAGAGTTCAAAGCTTGACTAACCCCCAACAAAAAAAAAGCACAGGAAAAATAAAAGAGAGGAAATCAGTGAACAGTTTCCTAGAAGCAAAGGTTATCGATTTAGCACTAGGCCTAAGTGGCTCTAGTTTCGCGCCCAGGGGCAAACAACCCAATCGTCTCTTGATGTGCTAGACATGAAGGAGAATCAGATGCAGCCGGCATGCTGACTTAACTAAAAACCCTAAGGTTTTAATACCAAAGCTTGTTGCATCTCACTCTGCTACCTGGCTTTCACGTGAGGCTTGAGCCCCTCCTTTCTTCCACGCCTGAGTCTCTCCCTCTCCAAATTTTTTCTCCCTCTCCTTCACCATCTCTGCTGGACAGACCTCCTTCTCGCGCTCCTCTCCGCCTGAACCTCGCCGAAATTCCTTCTCTCCTCGTCGGAACCTCTCTGCTGCTCCTCTCCTCGCTTGTACGTCGCCAAAATTCCTCCTCTCCTCATCGGATTCCAATTGCAAGGAGTGCATAGTCAAAGGTTCTAATGCGGTTCTGGTGAAGAACCTCTATTTGTCCATTGATCCCTACTTGCGTGCCTTAAATGAGGCCGTCGTCCAACAACGCTAGTAACTTGGGCACCTACATACCAAGTTCGGTCAGTGAATCAGACCCACTATATTGAATTTTGTGTTCTAAAGTTGCATGGTTTTGTTTTGGGAACGAAATTGGTAATATTCTCTGCATGAAAGCTGAAATTGGAAAGAAAGTTCTGCATTTCATAGACAAGGTCTAGGTGGATTTATATACCTCTCCCCTTTTGTGTGTGAAAAGACAGAGACAGAAAGAAAAACCAACATTTCATTCAGGCATAATCAAGATGACTTATATTAAAAGGAAACATAAGCTACTTATTCATGGAAGTTACAAAACTATCTTTTGCCGAAATTTAGTGTAACGATTAATTTGTGTGAACTATTCAATGGCCTTGAATACTTGGATTACCCTGCATTTGTCTATAAATATGAGGATCTTCAGTCCAGTACAAACTTGAATATATCTAACTATGATTAAAGAGATTTGTTTTTCTCTTTTTCCTTTTATGCTGATTGATTTTTGTCAAGAATTTGACCTTGATTCTGAAACTATGCAGCCCCTTAGTGGATACGGAGTGGCTAAATTTTTGGAGTCTGGGCATCCAGTACTTCGAGGAAGGTGACTTGGTTTGGGGAATAACCAGGTGGGAAGAATATAGTCTACTAACTGAAACTGATGCTCTGTTTAAGATTCAACAGACCGATGTGCCACTCTCGTACTATACTGGAATTCTTGGTAAGCTTAAGCCTTTTGGTAACTTTTTCCCCTGTACCAAAACAGGGGGAAAAAGTTGAAAAATTAACTTCATCTGTTGATGTACACAAGTGATGCCGTATGCAATGCTAATTACACTCATCTAGTAATTAGCAAAATTCATCAATTTTAAACCCCGAGTCTTTTGAACCGTCTAGTCATTCTCCTAACACCAGAAAATATTTGCTATACTTCACTGTCATCCAAACATGGGAGAGAAAAGAAGATTATTGTTTATTGTACTGTTGGTGATTGAATCACTGAAAATCTACTTGGCATCCTAGAAAAGGAGAGAAAGGAAGATTATGGAATTCTTATGGTTTAACAGCATAGCGTTACAAAGTAGACTTATGATGGTTATGGAATTCTGAAGATTACCTAAAGACATTTGTGAAGTGTTCATCCCGACCTATATGTTTTAATTTCTGTCCAGTGGAATGAGAAACATTTTTCTTTGCTTTTGGCATAAGGTATCTGTTGTACTTTAAATTTTAAGAGTTAAAATTTGCAGCAGAAGATATTTAACGGAGAACACGCCTCTGTAGTCTGCTGATTAAAATTGAGAAGTGTTTCCAGGAATTCATTCTTGTTTTTAAATTCATCTTATTTATCCACTTGTTCCACATGAAGGATTTGTCATATACTTCTGTTAATCGATTCCTTTGATGGAGTGGCCTATTCCACGTAGTTGTCTCAGCTTTTGAAGTTTATCTAAGAGGAAAGAACACTGATGCATACTCTTTTGTTTTTTCTCTGTTAATTTCACATCTTGGCAGTGGATGCCCACCCAAGGAAGATTTTGTCTCTATCTTGCACAAATCTGCACAAAGGTGTTGGTGGAGTGGCACCTACTACTTCGGTTGGATTAGGAAGGAGGCCTGCATGGCTGCACCTTTGCAATGAATTGTTGATCTATTGTCATGTAGAACTAGTGGATTATGTAATCAATAAAGAAGTTTGGCCAGAGAGAAAAGTTTGACTTTCTAGATCCAGACTTGTCCTGTTTTGGGTCTTGTATTTTTTTTTTTTCCTGAATTTTAGGTTTTGTCAATCACAATGTAACTTGTACATACTACAAAGTACATCAATATAGTGGATTTTTTCATTTTTCTTATCTGTACCTACCTAAATTGGATTTTTCTCTTGTGGTGGGCATTTTATGCACAAACTTGTGGAACATTCTACAGAAGCAAATTTTGTTAAGGAGTTGAACATAAATTTAACAGAAACAGAAACTGTCAAAAAGTAAAGGAACACAATTCAGAGATCTTGCACTGCTTGCAGTTGTACACTTAGAATGTTGGGGTAGTAAAGGAACAGATAAAATCAAGACCTTTCCAAAAGCATCGACATAAAGATAATCTGAACCAAAAAGGTATGAGTTCGCCACAAAAATCATGTTCGTTGTTCTTCTTTCAGTATCTAAAGATCTCCTTGGTGAACCTTCAGAGCTCATTACTTCTCTTTGTGATATTATCTAGATAATCATCAAAAACTAGCAGACCTGCACAACATTCAAAGATTTAAGTCAAATTCTGATAAGATCTATATTTGTAATAGCATGCATCACTTAGACATCCATAAAAAAAGTTCAAATAAAACCTCAACAACAGTGGTCGCACCTATAACCCGATACAACAAAAATACAAGTCTTCGAGGCTCCTATACTTCCCAAGTTGTGACAGCAGCTCATCCTCGCTTGATACCTGTGAGGGAGCAAAATAAACGTTATAAAATGGTCATATAAGAAAATAAAATGTGAGTACTCATATGTATTGTACCTCTGGCTCATCCTCTAGAAGCAAGTGACGAGCTACTGGTTGGGACGATGTTACAGTGCCACTCTTGCGATCGCCCCGATGCTTTAACCGCTTCTTGCCTTCAAGCGCACTTTTCAACCGCTTATTTCCTCGATGTTTCGACTCTCTAGTTTTCCACCCCTTTGCACCCACTTCTAGAGCGTCATCAGATATTGCTCTATCAACCGCTACTTCAAGCTCACATGGCTCTCTAGTAAGCGTTAATTTAGCAAGGTCATCTACCAATGTGGTGTGGTAACGCTGAAAGACCTCCCATGATTCTGGGGCATCCCCATATTGGGAAATAGTAGATGTGTACATATTCATTAATCTCCTGCGGTTGGCTGCTCTTTCCAATTTTGGATCAACATGTACCCTCGATGAGGAACCGGATCAACCCTCAATCTTGCTTCCTTGTCCATCGGCTTAGTATATACTCCTCTAGGATAAATAAAACACTTTTCTGTTTTAGTAACCACAAAATGTGACTACATATAACACCATATAATTGAAATAATTGCAACTACATTGATGAAACCCATTGATAGTGGTGATAATATGTTGTTTGGCCATTGAACAATTATGATCTGGGTCATGGCTGCAAACATGTACCTCGACCTTTTCGGAGTCAATATTTCCCCTTTGACAATTCAATACAATCCAAGAAGTTTTCTTAAACTGTTCTAAAAAAATGGCCAAAATAGAAGGAGTGTAGACTTTCGATGCATGAACACAAAGTGGATCAGTAAACTTTAGAATGGTAACTTGTCATCCATCTCAAAATTCGATCGAAGCTCCTTGTACCGCATATCATCAACGGCTTGCTGAAAGTGTTGGAAAAATCGGGGCATATTCAGTACTGTCTTCAAGTATTTACGCAAGGTGCATTAAAACTTTCACTCAATTTCGTAGTCCTTTTGCCAGCATAGAAAATACTCCGAACGTACATTGGGGCCCACTTCTCATGCTTCTCATATATCTTATTCAACCAATCATTATTATGGAGTCCATGGCCATCGATCATCTTAGACATTCAAGCTCAAAATCATCTATGTTAGCATTAAACAAAAGTTTATCCCATTTCTTCTTTAAGTCTTTGTCACGAAACAATGAACATAGATTCTTTAATGCATTTTGCTGAATATGCCATACGCAGAGGAAGTGATGTGTGCCTAGAAAGACACTAGGGATTGCGGCAAGCATCGCAACATCATGATCAGTAAAAATAGACTGAGGTGTACACTGAACGAAGACATCAAACAATAGGCCTGCCCCAAACACTACCCATCTATGATGATTCATTAAAAATCAGACAAAGGTGCATTTCTCCTCCCATACACATTGAATCTCTTTTGGTCAAACAATCACTTAAAGAGGTCCTTAGCTCCCTATGATGATTCATTCCAAAAAATGCCCCCAATGGTCGGTGCTCATTGTTTGTATATGTGGTGTCAAATGAAAAGAAATCTCGAAAAGTGCAAACATTTCTCATATCATGATCAGACCAGAATATATTAGTATGTGCTCATCATTGTCAAACATAATCTTGAAGAAGAATTGTGATTCTTTTGGTACTGATCACCAAACCAATTAAGAAGAGCACTGGCTACTCAAGCCTCTACAGATTTACTCCTTTTGTTGCTCAGGTAATTTTTCAAGTTTGTTTGTGTGAATCCTAATTTCTCTCTACCCCAGCCTTGGCCACCATCAAATCTTGTGCTAGGTTCGGAAGGATGCCTACTCTGTCTGCATCGTCACACTCGAGACACTGCAATTTGTTGATTCATCTATGTGAACGGAGCAGGTGGGCTTTCGATGGTGTAGCCAACTCTTGGTTATGTTGTGCACACCAATCAAACATGCAGTACTTCCCATTTGACTGCCGTTGAATGGTGAAACTAGTAAGGCACCCACATCTAGTATTTCTTCGTTCCTTTAGTACCGGCATATGTAGTTCAACACTTTTTCTCAAGCCTTCTTTGCTACACACGAATGTTCTACTTGTATAGAACCCTTTGTTTTTATTCTTGTACCTGAAATTCCTACGGATACTAAACTCAATACTAATTGAGTACGCATTGTACCAATCATAAGCATGCTCCCCATCTCTCTACTCTAAGGTCCAAATATTAAGTAGCTCCCCGTTGTCTGCCCAAACCATATCACCTACATAATCCACGACCAAATATTTAGCTCCCCACGCCCAAAATACCATACAATCGGACATTACCAAATAAAGACTTTGACAAACGGGTTTGTGGTATTAGAAGACCCTTGCCTATTAATATTTGGACAAATACCACCATCAATCGCTGTCATTTATCAACCTATTAAATTCAATAAAAAGAAGAAATTCTTAGCTCAACTGCAGAATAAGGAGTACCCCGCACTTTCTATAAGAAAGGGCTCCAATAGAAACCATACAATTTGACTAAAAGCTCAACTTATCCCAATTAAAAAGCTAATAAAATATTGAAAAGCAGAACAAGCTGGTCAAATTTATCTTTTTTTATCCGACTGGTAATAGAACAATAGAGTGAAGACCTTAGGAAACAAAACACAAAAATAATTTTTGCCACTTGTTAAATTAAGCTTAGGATCGAGCAAAGAGACGAAAGAAAGAAGTAACCTTAATTATCATCTTAAGACAATTTTGAAACCTGCCTAAATTTATTTTTCTTCTTTGACTTTTCTCGACTTCATTAACTCCCAATCCCAATGAAACCCCACAAAATATATAGCATGAATTGTATATCCAGTGGCAAATAATTTGACATCTGAGGTTACCGTGACCATCAAAATATCTCTCTTAATATAGGCCCTGGCCTTTATGTCAAAAAAAAATGAAAAATAAAAAACATATAAATAGTAGTGCGCGCAAAGGAAAATTTAATAAGTCATTACATTGTCGCGTTAACAATAAAGTTCATCTTTTTTCTAAATTTTTTTAAAAAAAGAGCCTTGTGAGGACCCACCTAAACCTATGTCCATTTAGAAAAACAAAGGGAATGTACCAAACAATATTACCATCCATGTAAGAGTAGAAAACGCTTCGATAAGGATCAGAAAGCATAAAACATCACAGGGGCATATTCAAGCAGAAGCTTGCGTCCGAAAACAAAAAAAAATGAACAAGGTATAGGAACCCAAAAGCAGAAACGAAGATGTAGCTTATGTAAAATGAACAAGGTATAGGAACCCATAAACCCACAAGCTTTCATTTGGACACAAACTTTACGAGTAGCATTAATTCAGTTCGTAGAGCTAGTTTTTCCGTGACGAAGAGTAAAAAAAAAAACTCACTTTTAGCTCTTGAGAAGGATCCGGCAAGAAGAGGAGTGCGAGATAAGGTTTGTCTTGCGAGAGGAGGAGCGGCAGAGAGATAGTGACGGAGAAGGAGAAAAAACTTGGAGAGGAAAGAAACTGGTCACGCAGGAAGAGTTGAAGAGTTGAAGAGAGCTCAAAGTCACGCGTAAAAGAAAACTGGAGGGATTGAGCAGCCAAGCCAAAGAGCTGAGCCGGAAGCCAAAAAAATTCATTAAATGACCTAGAGTATTTTACACTGTTGGATCTGTAAAATTTACTCTCAGCCGTCCAGTCACATCTTCGCATGAAATTGCCATCGGAGGCAATCCATTCTCCATCAGCGCCACCAATATAGCCTGTTTCACCTTTCGGGTTAACCTAGCTGTCCTCATGGACTTTCTTACTGCTTTGCCCTCTTTTAGTACCTTTTTAATACAGTTGCCCCAAGAAAGTTTGCTATTTATGTTCGGAGCCCTATTAGCTCTTTTTGTAATTTGTAACTAGGAAAATCCAATCCACTCATCTCTGCACCGTTTGGTCCAATTTGAATGAATTGAGCTAGGGCAAACCTGATCCAATTTGAATGAATTGATGGAGTTAAGGCAACATCAAACTTAGAAGAGATTAGAGATGGTCCACAATCCAGATTCTCAGTTTAGTTATCAGTTTTACTCTATTAGAGAACTGAACACGGTCCGTATAAGTTCATCCCGACTCTTAAAATAACTTGAAATTGGCTAATGTGACCATTAAATTTATTTAACTAATTTTTTTTCATCATGCAAGCAGTGCACGATGAGTGTTAATGTTACAAAAACTGGATTACTAGAACAAAGTTAGATTTTGAAAAGATTAAGAACTGCTAATGGTATAGAACTTAATAATGATAATTAGAAAAAAAAATTGAGATAGGTGTTAAGATTATAAAAATTGGGTATATACAACGAATAAACATAAATCTTCATCTTAGGTTATAAGAAAATAGCTCAAAGATTATGAGATAATTTAGTTCCTGACCAAGCATAATATATTATTCAGTCGATAAGGTTTGGACATTGGAGCACCAACTTTGAAACTTGTTTTATGCTCATCACAGACTCCACAATATGCGAAAAGGATAAAAAATCTCGAATAGCCTCTTTTAGGAACAAGAAAAATTCATGCACCCAATAGATAACTCCCGGTAACACATTATAATAGAAGAAACATACTCTTGTAACAACAAGAGGTCTCTCTTTAAAATGAGAAAATGGAATTAGCTTTACTTTTGGGACGATGGGCACTAGAATTCTGTGGACAGAACTCATTTGGGTAGCTCAAATGGCAGCAGAGGGCTTTTGTCACTTAGGAGTTCAAACCACCACAAAAACTCACAACTTAAATGGGGGCTGATCAGTAGGTCAGTTTTTCTCTTCGAGATTTGCAAAGATAATTTGAGATAGAGTTTAAAGCTTAGGTTTTCAAGGCTACACCGTGTAAGAAGCATATTTGAAGAAAGTCTGAATCTCCCAAAGGAGGAGACAAAGGGCTATCGTTCAACAGTTTGGCCAAACTAACGGGGCTCACTCTTGTTTCAAGAGAGAGCTCACCAACTTTATAGATGGAAGGCCATAATTTGTGCTAGGTTAGCGAATGGAACAAAGAATCATTTCTAAACCAGGTGTTTTGAGGTTACTAATTATGTACTTTCCTTTTGTTTTCTGTTCGGGACAAGAATGTGGTTACAGTGCCTAGTGCTCCAAACTACTGCTATAGGTGGGGAAGTATATATGGCAGCAATTCTCAGATAGGAGAAAAAATGGAACAAGACATCAATTTGATCCGGTGCCTCGTTGAGTTGGTCGCGATGGCACCTGAAGAACGCCAGACTACTTTTCTAATTTATGGGTTTCTTGGCATTTAAATAGGACAAGTCAAAAGCAAGGGAACAAGCATGGGAGGGTAGGAGTAGATCTTGAAGAGCTTTTGATGGAGTAGAGATGAAGCCAGACATAATCGTTGGTTAGCCAGAGATGATGCCTCTCGCCAACTGAAGATCACGCATTGTTTTCTCTCATTTGCCGAGACTCATAAAGCTGCTTCTTTCCTCCAATACTTTCTCAAGCATTATGGATAGCACATGCACTAACCGCAATAAGCCTTAATATACCCTTATGATAGTGCAAAATAATACTTAAAATTAGTCCTACTCCATATAGAAAACACGTAGGAAGTGGATCAGAAAGTGATGCATTTTATTCGTTTTCATTGTCCATGATTATGCTAACTTGTCATCTCGACAATTCGTGCCGCCTTTGGATTCTCATGGGTGCAGTGCTAGTTTTTTCCTTGTCATTCATCCCTTTGAATCTGTGTGTGATACCTTAGTACTTTTGTAAGATTTTTGGTGGATAATCTCTTAGGACTAGAAATGTTGCGTACAGTGACTTATCTTCAAGGGAAGCGAATATTTCCTTTTAATTGTTACTTCTATCACATAAAACCGAAATGGAAATTTAATGGTATTCAATTGTCTATGATTTTTTCCTAACCAGTTGATGTGGTGTTTCAGCTTGGTGCGGAGTCATTTGATGCATCTGGAATGATGTTCGGATCTCAAGCAACGAGGGAATATGCTCCAAGCTCACAGCCTGAGTGGCTGCACTGTGCAGTTTAGAAAATGCAATTTAATATAGCAGGCATGAGCAGATCAGGATGCAGAATTAGTACTTAATCCGTCAGCCATAATCAGTGGGCAACTCTGCCATTTGGGTTCTCTACGTCTGACCTGGGACGTCCTCGTGTCTGTTCGAATGTCCCAAAAGTTGTAGTAAACATCACATGTAGATTGATGTTCTTATGTATCATCTGACTGGATACACGTTAGGCAAATTGTATCAGTATGCAGGGAATATCTCCCCTAGGATGAATTTAGTTCTCAAACCATGTAAGCATAGGACCCTGTTTTCTGGAACCTATATAATTCTTTATATTCATTGTTACAGTATGTTGCAAAATTTTCCGGTAATTAAAATAGTAGAGCTAATTTGAAGAAGTACAGAACGCTCAACCGAAATAATCCTTTGCGAAGACGATCTGAATCATTTCTTCCCACATGAACATAAAACGAATGGAGACTTATTTGAGGGCGTTATCCGTAATACCAATTTGTGATTTAAGCTTTCCACCAATTATAACGACCAGCTTACATCAAAAATTGCCTTTTAATAATACCTTTTGCGAAGCAAGCGATTGCAATCATATTCTTCCCTATAACATGAACAGAAAATAAATGGATGATTTGAGGGCGTATCCGGGCCAACCAATTATGTGAGCCTCCACCATAAGAGAGGACAAGGTCACCATTTTATTAAAAGCTCAGGCCTTCACTTTTAAAGCAAGAAGCATTGCCCCGAAAGAATACGAAAAGCGGGCAAGCTTGCGGTTAAAGGGCTTGAAAACCTATGAACAGTAACAATCTCGAAAGCAAACTATAACTGTAAATACAGAAAATTCTAAAAAGACTATAATGGGTGGAAAGCAATAAACATAAACCAGGGCAATTTTTTATATATATATTTGTATTAATGTACAAATATAATATTTGAGGTTTGGTTTTTTTTTTTTTTTGAAAAAATTATAATAACCTCTCACAAACTATCGCCCTAATCTCAATTAGTCTTAAACTTTAACTCGTTCCAACTCACCTCTCGAACTTTATGATTATTACGGTTCCATCTCCTAACCGATTTGGGACGTTATTTTGAATGGATTCTATCCCACTTGCAGAAAAAGTGACCCTCAACTCGAGTGAAAATACTATTATGCCCACAATAAGCTGAGAAAGAAAATTTACGGAGTAATTAAGATTAGGGAGATAGTTTGAAGGAGGTTATTGCAATTTGCCTAAAAAGAAATTAAACTTAAACAATTAATTTAATTATTAACAAAAGGACATTTCCCTCAACCAATTGCTGAGGGTGGTTAAGAGCACAAAAATCTCACCCCACACTTCCTATTAATAAATAAATAAATAAAAATTCCCCATTGCACAAGTGTTATTAAACATGCTGATTCACCCTAAGTCGACAAGCATTCAAAGCTCAATGCCTGAGGTCATAGGTGAGGAGTTTTATTGTTAAATTTAAGAATACAAATGAAACACAGAAGAGTACCCGAATAAGCAGGTAATCTAAAACGCAATATATACTATGAGATCTTCACATCAAGGGGAAGTTATCTGCAAGACCTTGAGCCTAAGAAGCAAACTTAGACCTTATAGAGTTGACAACATCTTCTTCTACTTGGAATGCCTGAGTTAACACATCATTAGGAATCGGTGGCGTTGAAGCAAAGAGAGTCAAGGGGAGGACTTCAACCCCTGGCAAGTGACTGTTGAAAGCCGTTAAGGCAAGGGCCTTCCCTTCTCCAACATTCTTTTGGAAGTGTACGAGTCCCCGAGGAATGACAAACATCTGCCCAGCAGTCAAGACTTTAGAGTAAAACACGTTCCCAGATGTCACAAACCCCACGAGTAGCTTTCCTTTCATGACCACACCAGTCTCGGTTGCACGAGGGTGAGAGTGGGGTGGGTTTATTCCTCCACGAGCAAAGTCCACCCGGTTCATTGAAATCCCAAGAGTGTTTAGCCCAGGGAAAGAACCAACATCGGCGGCAGTGACATTCACGCCGAAGGTGTTTGCTGTGTTACCCTCTTTCATAAGGCCATCAAAGAAAAAATCACCTGAAGTTACATTTGAGGCAGGTTTGCAAGGGAAGCCATTAAGCAATGGAGGGGCACTCACGTCTGCTACACAGAAATCCTGTAACGGGTCGGGATCGGCGGCGAAGGAAAGCAAAGGGAGAAGCAATAACACGACCAGGCATGATAGGAGGCGAAAGGGAGAAGCTGAGGGAGTGACCATGGCTGCAACAGGCTTTTGCTCTTTAGAAGTATTGTGTTTTGGAAGATGATAGTTCAATATCTATGTTGCTGTCCTGAGAACCACAGTAGTCCTCCTTTTATCCTTCAAATTTTGTGGAGGCAAACTATGACGTGCGTTTGAGTGCGAAAATTTTTATTTCATGAGAATTGACGGGACCTCGTCGTTAATGCAGTTTATTGATTCCTTCAACCGTGTGAATCCGATCTTGTCTTCATGGAGAAACATCACCCTCTCGGAGTTTGGAGGGTGGAAGACCGAGTCTTAAATCTTCAGTTGGCCCTGGTCTTCTCTCTTTAATGTAGCATTGCCGTAATAGATATACCTGGAAGCCTTATGGCACTAATTTCTTATGAAGAAATAATATTTTAATTAAAATAAAAACGAACCACTCTTGAAAAAATCAGCGTATAAATGGTCCAATAATAATTAATAGGAGCAGTTGGGTGTTAAGAGTAATTTAAGTCCAAATTTCATAACCTGGCGTTTATTTCCGACGATTATTATTGATGGATTCAGCAAACCTTACATCAGATGCCTATAAAATCAGCTCACGGCACCAGTAAATTCGTAATAGAGATCAGGAGTCGTGGAATTCCGAAAAAAGCAGTTGGTTTTTTCTTATAATATTGTCCAATTTCATATTTAAGTATTTACATATATACTGTGTATTTTATTTTATGTTTTGATTATTTTTTTTTAACTTTCAAATACGGTGAATGCATTGACGGGGAGAGTATCACATTGAATGTGATTGAAATGAAAGTATTTTTTAATGATAAAGTAATTAGATCAAACGTTAAGATTTTGGACTACCTAGATTTATCTAGACCCAGTATTTCGTATTTATCCGATTCAACGGTCAGAATTTTGTCCTGATCCAATAAAAAATTCAATGGTTAAAAATTGAATAGCCTTTTTAATTTAATGGACATAATTCTATTTTGAAACGATATGTCCATTGATGGGCACAAGTGGGGTCTCAAATGGAGAGATACAAGAAAGCAGATCTCCTTCTGTATATAAGACTTACGGAAAATAGCTCTATCTGCAGAAGGAAAGATTAGAAGCGCATCACAGGAATATCTGTTGCAGCAAATAAACGCTGACTAAAAAGAACAAAGCTTGAGTAGTGTTTCCAATCTCACAAGTGTGTTGGTCCCCCAAATATACAGGTTTATTAAACCATTACAATTGGACAATCACTCATGGCTTCTCAACATGGCACATCCGAACTTTTGATTCCTTTGATAGCACGATCTTTCCATTTCAAGCAAATCAAGAGAGGACAATCCTTTTGACTGCTTATGGCATTACCCAACCCCCAGTTTTGTTGAGGAGTGAAGATCCCATTATTGAAGAATCAGGAGTCGTGCAACTTCCAAGTCCAGTGTCAAAGCTTCATCCTGCAAATATTAAGCTGATTGGATGAAAAAAAAGAAAAAAAGAATCACAAATCTAAGTAACAATAGAATGGGGGATTTACTTGGCATTACCTCTCTAAGGCAGCTTGGCTGATGGGAATCACACCAGCTGGGGAGACAAGAGCATCTAATGAAACGTCATTTGGGGTGACTGCTATGACTTCTTCATCCATAATCTGCAGAGAATATGATAGTGCCACTGCAAAACCAGAGGCAGTCCTTTGAAGTGAGTAACTGAATCCTTATAAGCTGACTAAAAGACCTTAAGCAATTGTTTAATATGAGAAGTCATACATACCAAGGAGGGGTTGCGTCCAGTCCCTTGCCTTTGCAAGCTCTTGGTATTTCTTCAGGAAGGTATCATAATAACTATTGATTTCATCAAACATAAACATTAGTGAAGCACAACTATAGCATTGAGTGGTCTATACGGGTAAATTTAATATCCTTTAGCAAGAAATACAGGCAGTCAAATTTCTAAGAAACTCATCTCTCACAATCTAATTAGATTAAGTGTGTAGATAGGCCAAGATTTGTAACTATACCCTCCTCCACGACCTATTCGCCTTCCGGATTTGTCAAATGCTAGTCCTGAGGCAGAAAATAAACCAAATGCTATTATATATGTTTTTGTTTGTGCAACTGGAGAGCATTTTACAAGTAAATAACAAAACAGGAGGAAAAGTTCTACCAGGCAAGAGGAACAGATCCACTGGCTCATTTGCTTGCATAACTGCACCAAAGAAGGCCCTTGTATGTTAGGGTCAGCAGATATACATATATTTATGTGGATTACTGAAATAGAGTCCAAAGCTTGATTAATCCCCAACAAAAAAAGAAGCAGCAGGAAAAATAAAAGAGAGGAAATCAGTGAACAGTTTCCTAGAAGCAAAGATTATCGATTTAGCACTAGGCCTAAGTGGCTCTAGTTTCAAGCCCAGGGGCAAACAATCCAATCGTCTCTCGATGTGTTAGACATGAAGGAGAATCAGATGCAGCCGGCATGCTGATTTAGCTAAAAACCCTGAGGTTTTAATATCAAAGCTTATTGCATCTCACTCTGCTTAGTAGGTGTTATGGATTCCTATGTTTAAGCAGAAAATGACATTAGTCTACAAATTAGACACAAGGTCTGCATGTCATTCGAGAAAGAGATATGCATAATCAGACATAAGCAACAAAATTACCATCTTCACGTTCATTTCCAAAACTATCCACTGGAGCCGGTTCTAAGATGTTCATTGAGTTTGCAACAAGATCATCAATACATGAGATGTTCAGCATGCGCATGTGACTATTCTTGTCCTCCACGCGTGGAACATAAAGCCTTTTTCCGCTTTGTGTATTATCACCTATCGAGTTAAAGAAAAAAAGGTAAGTAATTACCGAAATTTAAGCAGAAATAAAGTTGCACGATTGCTTGTTTCATACAAAAGACAACTGGATTACTAATGAAGGTGAAAGTTATGAACTTATGCTTGGCAGCAGAGAGAAAGAGGTGATTATTAGAGGGAAAAAATGCAAAGTTGGATCTAAATTTCACAAAACTTCATTGGAGATTTCTGCCCAACTATAAAATGTACATGTTTTCTCAAACAATTACACTCCAAGCATGTCTACAATCAGGAGCAGCTTTTCCTTTGATTATCCCCCTAAGGATCTGTTCCGAGAAAGAAACAGCACTCCTTCCAGCTAAAATCTGCCTGAAGAATGTTTTTCAGTCCAATCGCTGGTCTGAGTGAGAGTGAGCTGGGATTCGGTCCCAGCTCTCTGGCTCGATCCACGAGACGCAACCAGCTAAGCTAAAGGGCATCAGAATTATTCAAAAGTAAATGCCGTTTAAGGAAATCACATAGCATTTCATTTTCCAAAAGATAAAACAGACAGCACACACCTGTAGCTGGATTTTGCAGAATTTCTGACAACAACTTCGATGTGTCAACTTCCCGTAAAGCACTGCAGCTTATATACGCACACAATCTCCTACTAGATTGAAACCACGGAGATTCCAAGACATTACTCTGAATAGCATTGTCTGAAGAACAAGACAATATTATAAGCCCCATGTCCCGATAACAAATGCAGACACGAAGTGCAATAATAAAAGTACCCACCTTCGTGGGATCTAAGCTCGGAGTCCATGGCCTTGAGGGCCTTGCGGACCCTGGTTCTGAGGGCCCGTTTCTGCTTGAACACTCCATCCAGATGGTCTTTCTCTTCGTTCTTGTTCATCGTGGTGAAGGTCACAGCGGAGGGTGGCGCGTAGGAGGGTGGGCGAGAGAGGAGGAGTGGCTTTGTTGCTGGTACTGTTCTGGGTATCGAGCACGGTTGGTTCATCAGCGCCACCAATACAACCTGTTTCACCTTTCGGGTTAACCCAGCTGTCCTCATGGGTTCTCTTACTGCTTTGCCCTCTTTTAGTACCTTTTTCAATACGGTCGCCCCAGGAAAGTTTGTTATTTATGTTCGGAGCCCAATTAGCTCTTTTTGTAATTTGTAACTAGGGAAATCCAATCCACTCTTCTCAGCGCTGCCTGATCCAATTTGAACGAATTGAGCGAGGACAGACCTAATTCAATTTAAACGAATTGATCGACTTAAAGCAACAACAAACTCTGAAGAGACTAGAGATGGCTCACACTCCAAATTTCAAGTTTAGTCATCGATTTTACTCTCTAAAATAATTGAATACAATTATAAATTCATCCTGACTATTGAAGTAAACCGAAATGAGTTAATGTGACCGTTAAATTCATTTAGCTAATTTTTTTTCCATCATGCTAGCAGTGCATGTTTTAATGTTGTTACAAAAATTGGATTACTAGAACAAAGTTAGATTTTTGAAAGATTAAGAACTCTAATGGTACAGAACTTAATAATGATAATTACAAAAAAACAAAAACAAATTGAGATAGGTGTTAAGATTATAAAAAATAGGTATATACAGCGAATAAACATAAAACTTCATCGTAGGTTAAAAGAAAATAGCTCAAAGATTATTAGATAATTTAGTTCGTGAACAAGCATATAATTTGGTCATTAGAAAAAACTTAATATATTATTCAGTCGATAATTGAAAACTTGTTTTATACTCATCACAGACTCCACAAATATGCGAAGAGGATAAAAAATCTCGAATAGCCTCTTTTAGGAACAAGAAAAATTCATGCACCCAATAGAGCTATCTTTCAAAGGAGGAGACAAATGAGCTATCTTTCAAAAGTTTGACCACACTAACGGGGCTCACTCTTGTTTCAAGAGCTCACCAACTTTATGGATGGAAGACCATAATTTGTGCTAGGTTTGCGAATGGAGCAAAGAATCATTTCTAAACCTGGTGTTTTGAGGTTACTAATTATGTACTTTTCTTTTGTTTTATGTTCAGGACAAGAACGTGGTAACAGTGTTTAGTGCTCCAAACTGCTGCTACAGGTGGGGAAGTATGGCAGCAATTCTCAGATAGGAGAGAAAATGGAACAAGACATCAATTTGATCCGGTGCCTCGTTCAGTTGACCGCGATGGCACCTGAAGAACGCCAGACTACTTTTCTTTTTGGGTTTCTCGGCAATTAAATAGGACAAGTCAAAAGCAAGGGAACAAGCATGGGAGGTTAGGAGTAGATCTTGAAGAGCTTTTGATGGAGTAGAGATGAAGCCAGACATGATCCTCGGTTAGCCAGAGATGATGCCTCTCGCCGACTGAAGATCACGCATTGTTTTCTCTCATTTATCGAGCCT
Organism: Morella rubra; assembly: GCA_003952965.2. Lineage (NCBI taxonomy): Eukaryota > Viridiplantae > Streptophyta > Magnoliopsida > Fagales > Myricaceae > Morella > Morella rubra. The sequence goes on from CM025852.1 coordinate 21,170,344, forward strand.
CATAAAGCTGCTTCTTTCCTCCAATACTTTCTCAAGCATTATGGATAGCACATGTACTAACCGCAATAAGCCCAAATATACCCTTACGATGGTGCAAAATAATAGTTAAAATTAGTCCTACTCCATATAGAAAACACGTATCCATCATAAAACAGAAGGTCTGGATTCATAAGCAACAAATTCGGATGGAAGGAACAATAGCAACTTGAAACTATTCAATGTTAGTGGAGGTTTCACAAGGCTTTCTGGTTCTCTGCTGTCCGGGCTCCACTCATCAGCTAAGAAGATCTTTGCCTCTCCTTTCTACCTTCCCTGGCATCACCAACAGCTTCCCAGCACCCTTATGATAGAAGTAGCAGAAATTTTAGTCCAGCTAAACAAGAGCTCATTTGTGTTAGGTTGATCAATCAAATTGCTAAGCGAGTGCCTGATATATATAGAAACTTTCAAGCACTATTTCCCTCCTGTCACCACACACTGAAACAGAGTCGACAGGTTGCATTTAATGTGAAAAGTTGCTGCAGATATCAATGATAGTGCAATCTCATGCTGTTTCACCTGCATAACTTTTAGTCAGAAGTTCTTCTTTCTTTTGGGTGAATTAACTTACATAATTGAGTTTTGTTTCCTCTTACAGTAAAATGCCATAACTAGAAGGCATCTCGATACAATCAACTAGCGATGAGGTTCTCGAACATAATCAGTGGTAACCAGCATAATCAACTTACTGCATGTATTTTAACGGTAACCAGCATAATGCAGAAAAATTTGTGGTCTTCATATTATCCATGGTTCTTCAACCAATTACCACTTAATTTACTTTGAGAATTTGTATCACTAATGAGCTGTACATGAAGTTGTGCCATCAAATCTGTTTATTTGTGATGGAAACTCTGTTTTATGTGTAATTCAACTTATCTTTTATTAAAAGAAGGCACTTACTCACAAATGAAGGTGGTGGCCAGACCAAGAACTTCCTGAAGCTTCAAAGCTAAATTCAGAGTACTTTTCCAGTAGGCAATAAACATTTTGTACATCATAAGGAGAAGAAAATGGGACCAAAAAGATAATCTAATAATCATATTTATAGGGATTAAGTTGGTTTAAGAACTGATTTCCAGTATGCTATGCCTCTGGAAACAGCCCATATAGCTTACCTGCTCGCCTACTACGGTTAGGTTACGTGTTAGGGACAGCTTCATGATGATGGTTAACACCTCAATTCTTGCGGAGGAAAGAACTTCTAAGAACAAACAGCCACCTTAAACTTTAACTAAATTCCTCAACTTTCCTTTATTGAAAATTTTGAGGGAGACCTTAAAGAAACTAACATAATTTGTGAGTCCATCTTGAGATAGAAATTCATGATAGGACCTGGTTCTTCTCCAGAACTAGTTTACACTGACAGCTGGATCTAACTATCCATGGTGAAAGAGTTAGCAGCTTGTTCAACATCCTCAGTGAGGAACAGAAAATACATGTGTATTCGCATATACTGAAAGGATGGGTTACCTTAGCCAGAAAAGGAAAAAGAAAGCAAGGCCCTTGGATAAGCACTCAAAACCGACTCTTTTTTGGGTACTAAATACTAGGAAAAACAAAACGATATATGTATAATTCAGTAGTGGTATCAGGGATCAGAACCAGGCTTCCAATGACTTCTTAGCCATTAGCAACAAGTGCATGTGATTAGAAAAATGCAAGGACTGATTCCCATTCACAACAAACATCCCTCTTATTAGAAAAGTGCATGTACTCTGAATAAAGAAACCGCAATTTCATGACTTTCTATCCTATCTCCTATATGCCTGACTAATTTTCTAAACTCTACCTTCAACTACATTTGGTATTTTGTTTTGCAGGCAATCAATTTAAAAGGATCTTGACTAATAAGTGAACATATTATGACAATGGAGAATAATCGATTAGGATTAATTGGACATTTTCGCAGAGAAAAGAATAGGATTAATTGCATTTACCATAAAGAAAGATTATGATGACAATCATGCATCATTCTCTCCAAGGGGCATTGTCACAAGTTGTCGAAGTTTCCGCATATTTCGAGATATCTCTATCAAAAGTTTTGCTCCTTCACTATGTTTCTCGAGTGTCTGAGCAGCATTCTCCAGGAATCCATTGTCTGCTTCAAGGGCCTTCACCCTCTGACTAAGATGAGACAGTTCTCTTGTTAGAAAAGGTCTCCTTTGCTTTCCTGCAAAACATTAGAAAGATCAACTGATCCTTTGATAGTGATATCGGATAAGCAAAAGAATCATTAGACTTATTCTCATCTTGTACCAATATAGGTTTTTCAAGATGTATTTTGTCTTTCTAATATTCTATATGCTTAACACATGTTAATGTCGTATGTACACAGATCTTTCTGTATGTATGTTACCTATCTCATCACTTGTATGTTCTGCATAATCGAAGCTAGATCGTGGGGAATGAACTCCATTTTCTGATAGCAAGTGATTTCTATTCTCCAGTTTCTCAAACGATCCAGGAGGATCCTTCCCTTGCAAATCTTTCAATGATTCACTTATGGTAACTCCTCCGTAATTATTTTGTGCATCTTCTCCATTAATCTCGAGTTCATTGACACTTACATAAGAACGGCCACTTTCAGATTTTGCACTGTAAGATGAGTAGGACCGTGATTTATGCTCTAGGTAATCTTCAGCCCCAATTTTGCCTCTACTGAACCCATCTTCCCTTAAGCTTCCATATTTTATTCTATATGCCTCAAGTTCAGCCTCTAAAATCTTGATTTCTTCCTCTCTCTTGGCAAGCAAATCAGTCGTTTCTTGTAGGGCTTCTTGGTCATACTCTGCCTGCTCCTCCATCATTCTCTGATACTGCAAGGCATCCATCTGAACTGCTGCCTTTTCTGCTTGAATCCGGGTGATCATGGCCATTGCATTGTTAGCTGCAACAGCCGAAGCACTTCTTTCTTCATCCAGTTCCATGCACAAAGCCATCAATGAGTTGCGATCCAAGCGAACCTGTCTCTTCAGATGATGCAGAATGGAATCATTGTCAGCTTCATTTGGCAGATTCTCCTCACTAGACTCTGAAGCAAACAGTGTTTTTCCAAGTGGCATTTTCCTTGTAATCCTAGTACCCCACTTAGGACTGTTAGTGCCTGAATCTGTTAGCGGGATCCCAAAGAACCTGTTCCCTCGTGCAAAGGTAGGGGTCTTAGAGCCGTCATCATTCAAATCCTCAGCTTCTGCGAATAAGGATACTGTTGCAGCTTTGACATCAGCTCCCCCAACTGCGATTATGAAGTCCAGATAGAATATTAATGAGAGGGTAATAAAAGAAAATCATGATTTTGGATCAATTATTTTTTATTCTTTTCCAGCAGAAGAATAACAAAAATCATTGTTCGAACTTGAACTGCTATATCTGGGTTATATGCACTACTAATTCAAGATGATGAAAGGCTGAAAGCTATTTTTTTTTTTTGAAAGTTTTAGTAGTTCTATTATTCCATGCAGGAATACTGTAACGAAAAACAAAAGGACCAAAAAACAGACATTGAAGACCAGGACTGAGTGCATGCAAGCCATCCTCATCTTCGGGAAGCGAGTCATTGTCAGAAATGAATTTGAGTTCGGTGTATCGGGTGCGGGGTGAATCCAAAGAGCGAATCTCCTCATTCCTCAATATTATAAAGGGTGTTCGTGGTGAAGGAGTAGGAGCTAGTGAATACGCGCGAGCACCTCTTCCCTTTGAGTAGGATGATTTCAACTTCAATTGCACTCGGCAACAAGAACACTGCTGACACGTTACACTCGGAACGGCCACATTCAAGATTTTGCATCTGTCAGATGAGTAGGACCAGAAAGTATTTATCGCTCGTAGGTAATCTTCAGTCCCCAATTCCTTCCCTCTACTGAAGCCTTCCCTTTTTCCTTTGTTTATTCTATTCCTCAAGTTCAGAAACTAAAATCTTGATTTCTTCCTCTTGTCTTTCTGATCAGTCGTTTCTTGTAGGGATCTTGGTCATGACTGCTTACGCAACATCAGAAGCTTGCCATAGCAAGCTGGTCATCTGCGAAGCGGTCAGATGATGCCATTGTGTGATTCTCCTCACTAGTGCAAACAGCAAGCAGCTAGGGACTTGAATCAGCATGAAAAAGGTAGGGGTCTTGATCTGCTACTGTTGCAGTTCAGCAAGATGAAGCCATGATGGAGCAGAAGAATCAGAAGAAGATATCATGAGATGATACCTCATTCCATCATGCGAAGACCAGGACTGAGTGCAGAGATTCATTGTAATGAAATTCGGGTGGTGTGAGGGTGTTCACATGAGCGTGTCGGCAACAAGAAACGCTTCTTGAGTCCTTTTTTCTTTGGAGATCCTTATGAGGTATTGGGATAGGCAGAATATACAGAATATAAGAGCTTACACTTCTCTGTGTACATGATCGCTCGTAAAACAAAAAACTTGGCGAATTCATTACACGTCAATGTAGCAGAAGGATCAACACCCATTATGTGGGAGTTCTTGTTCAACAAAACGTGTGAACGAATTTTTTCCTTTGTTCTTCTTTTATCTTTTGGGATCCAGAAACAAGAATACAGAAAGATTACACTTTTGTGTATACTCTAAATGACTGATTCAGATGGAGAAAAACGATAACGAAATCAGAGGAGAGCTGGTGTAATGGAAGGTCATGACCTTTGTGCAATGAGCCAGCAGACCCAGACCATGACCTTCTCTGATCTCTCTGAGTTTTGATGCCTATGGAGAGGAGAGAAGTCAGAGGTACCTCACCTCATGCTCCAAATCAGAGATTTTTAAAAATTTGGGTGGTGTGCTTCACTTGGCCATAAATAGAAAAAGAGCTTTTTTGTGGAGATTGAGGTTGATAGGCAGACTGTACAGCTGAAATAACGGTCTATCACGCGCTCCCCAAACAACGGTTAACGGTAGGACGACATCGTTTTCACAATTTTTTTCGCACGTGAAAAGTGGGCTAGGTTGGAATGTTATTATTGGGCTCAAGTGGCAGACATATTTTCATGGCAGGGAAATGGTAGACTGGGCCAAGTAAATCAGATGAGATGGAGTCTCTCCCATAACTCGGCTAGCAAGAAAGAGAGACGACAACTAATTGGCGCAGGAAGAGCAAAATACATCTCTCAAAAAGATTAGTCCGAAAATCTAAAGGGTGAAATCCTCTGTTTCTTTCGTTGATTAGGGGAAATTGATCAAAACCTGCACTTCTTATTGTTCAAAGAGGAGACTGGAGTATAGAGTTGGTTTAATGGTTTCTACTGTCTAAAGGCTCTGGAACTCTTTCCTCAGTGCATCATTTCAATGCAAAAGGACTTCTAAACCCTTCAATCTTGGGTTCTGCAGGCTGCTTGACAGAATTTTTTTCCACACTATCCTACGAAGCTCAACATGTTCTGTTATGACTCAAGCATTCCACTCTACAACAGCATCAGAAATGCAGAGCACCCCTTTCAAAAACTACATCAGTTATAATTAATTTAGAATGGAATCAGAAATGCTACTGAATCTGCCCAGTGAATATAGGCTGCAGCAAATATCCTTGCAGAAGAGAAGCCTGTAAGAAAAGTGGAGTAATGTGCAAACATATTCTTGACTAAAAAAATTCACCATTCATATAAGTGATTGGAAAAAAAAACCCCAAGATTAATAGTCAATTCAAATACTAGAGTAACAAACTCTCTGATGTCTATCTGAATCATATAATATCGGCTTCTGCTGTCAATATATAGCCGACCTATTACAAGGTGGGAAACCACTTCGCCAAGTAATGGTATATGATATGCCAAGAGAATATATTTGGGTATCATCAGTATATAAGAGCTAGCTTGTAGAGAAAACATTCGCAGACATGTATGGTGATATGCATCCCTGGACCTGAAAAGAACCCGATAGTCTGAGTAAGAACTACAGCTGTGTAATAAAGATTTAAGGATCTGTTTGTCATGACAAAAATGGAGTGAATATGATTGTCTAAATGATAAGAGTGCAGATTATGACACTAAGAACAAATCAAATTGCCAAAACTGATCATGCAGTCCACCCCACTACTTGAGGTTTAAGGCCTAATCAGGGTGAGTATATACAAAAATCCAACTCTTACATTTCCTAGAGCAATAAAGCTGAGCAATACCACAAAATACGTCCGTTTCAAACTCTGCAACATTGAATTTCCTGCACAGGAATCAATATGTGGCCATCTCCTAGTTTTCTCATCCTCATATCATTCCACTTAATAACCGAACAAAAGATTAATCAACACATCCACGAAACAGGAAAATTCATTGAACCAGTTCACTTAAAAGACTAAAAGACTAAGGCAGTGGAATTAAGAAATGCATGCAGACTAATTAAGCAATTGATTGGTACACACAAATGGGACAATAATGGTAATCAGAAAAGACAAGTTTTCTACTCAGGGAATTTGTCAGTGCGGATGATGATCTATTACCTGCAACAAGCAAGTAGGAATTTGGATAAACCCCTGCAGAAAAAGATCAACCTTTTCTAACGTGCTCTGAGGGACAGGCGTGATCACATATAGCAAGCCTTTAAAAGTGTCAATGCCCCTCACAATCCCTGGTCCAGAAAGGAATGAAGTTCATGTAGCTGTCATGGTTATCAGACTAAGACAGCAACAAATATAGAAATGAAGACATGACAATAGGATGTAAAGTGGTTCACAGAAACATTTAGACTGGAAAAAAACAGAAAACGAAAGGGGAGCATAAACTGCTATCTTGAACAGATAATGAAACATTTGCTTTGAACTACAAATACAATCAGAATCAATGTTTGCTTCAAACACAAACATTATGTTTTTCCAAGAGAGAGTGATTTATATTAGCATCTCAAAACTTAATGAAGTTCAGAACAGAAGTAAAAACCTGCACTAATACGCCTTTGTTTTCCCAGACTCTCTTGAGGATGAAGCTGTATGTTATGCTTGGCAGGAAATCTTACCATCAGATATAGTTGTACAAAAGTGTTCTAGTTAGATAACATGAGAATAACATGGGTTTGACCATAAAGGACAAGATCTCCCTCACTTTATCTTCCATTTGTAAAATCAAATATGAAGATTCTTAATGAAAAAAGAGAAGCAAACAGGTGCTCCTGGCACACTGGGATAGTAAGGACACAAAATGGTATGCAAAAACATTAAAATTTTCAAGAGGTTTTTACAGGTGGCAATTGGAAATATCTCTTATACTTTTTCAGTACTTAATTCCTAAAAAGAACTTGCTTCACCATTGGGCAGACAAACACAGTTTAGAACATTCACCACTATAATTTAACTTGAAACACCATTACTAAAACGAATTGCTTTCTTTTGTTGGGCCACAGGTGATGCCAAATTATGTTATATGATCAAAATTTACTCTACCTCCCCAGACACAGTAGCATTTATGGATACAATCATGTGTGATTCACAAAACTGAGAGAGCTATATAGATGAGAGATAGTAGATAATAACCATTTGAGCAAGGAGACGCATTTAAGTAAAAGCGACCTACCAAGACCAACACACAAAGGTAAAGTTTCAGAGTCTTCAAAGCTAACTGCCAAGCCAACAATTGTTGCATTCAAACTGTAAAATATCTCAGAACTTGGGACCTAGCATCAGAAAAGCAGTTATAAGAGTTCGAAATAACTAACAGATGAGAAAATTCATATTATCCAGACATGGATCCAAAGAAAGTTAAAAGCAATGGTTTAGAAAAGTTTTAATGAAGTAATTTATCTTCTCAGAACTCTGCCTTAAAATGCCCTAGACACTCGTACACATACCAGGAGGGGAATAAAACAATCCAAACCATAGTTTACATACAAAACAACATTGCAGCAATTCATCAACATCTTGAACCAACCTGGCAATGGAGATGTCTGATCTTGATGCTTGACACTGGAACTTCATATGGAGGGTGAGAGGCCAGTGCATGCGCAAGGTCTTTGATTGTTGTGATATTCAGGTTACTAGGAAAGCACTGCCTGAAATATGCCATTATTCGTAAATCACGTAAAAGACGTGCATCCTTTTGCACTAACACCCTGGAAAACAAAGCGCAGATTAGATGTTAAAAATAAAAGCTGCAACTTCACCAAAACTCCATATCTTCTGGAAACAAATATGACACTCATGAAGGCAACAAAATGTTTAAAATTTAAATACTCTGCTAGCTAACAGGAATCACTTTGTTTAGGAGAAAAATCAATGTTAACAAAAAAGAACTCCTTACAGATAAGATCCCAAACCAGTACAAATATAACCTTCAAGCAGGCAAACAAACTATAAACTCTTTTTTGAAAAACAGAAAGGTTAACCAGGACTTCCACCTAAGCTAGCGCAATCATGGGACTCATTCTTTTATCATGGATCGGCTTTGGCGTACATTGAATTGGATAACAGTCACGGATAAAAGAAGGTTATAATACAATGATCCTCATGCATGAAGCATGGAGTTCAACATATTCCAATGCAATACATATTCCCTAATGGAACAGATTCACAATTTACAAGTTTGTACAAAATAAACTACAGTCATAATGTAATACTTCCAATACAAACTTGGAGATAGCTAAGAACTTACGATCTGTTATAAGAATCCTGACGAGCTGAATTGATTTCAATTAGATTAAACACCCGAGTGTAATCCTCATCTAACCAAAATGCCCCAGCTGGTAGATTCTTCCTCTCCGCAGATATATTTATTTTAACTACATGTGTGGGAGTAATGTATCTCAACATATCCACCAGTATATCATATCCAACACCTGCCACAACAGAGGAATGGGGAGAAAATAGAGTGATTTCTGGAATCAATCAAACACCGTAAAGTCAAAACATCACTGCCCAGGAAAAAAGTAATATAAGGTCAGAGAAACTATTTATATTACAAATCAAAATAAGAAGCAAGTAAGCATTCAAAGAAGCCTACCTTTCACCCAGCCAGGAGTATTTACAACAAGAGGCAATTCTGTCTTAGTATGGTTTTCATTCTTGTTTGACAAGCAGTAATTCTTCCGATAGTAATCACACAGTGCAAAAATAGCTTTCAGGTATGCTGTTGGATCTCTTTTCGAAGAGACATCCCCAAAGAAGAAGCATCTGAGAGGAGACAAAAATATTAAGTGAATGTCAGTATCTTCTTCAGTAGAATCTAGGACAGACAATGAGAATGCACAATTACAATTAAAGGCAGGGCTAAACAGAGAGTGGCCGAAATCCAACGAGAGTCAGCTCAAATGGCACTTCCTTCCCATGTAAAAACAAGAGGGAGGGCGAGGTAATTGGTTCACTACTCTAGGTGCACGCTTAATGTGCTGTCAAAAAGAAAAAAAGAGAAAGCGGGAAGAAACTGCATAGAAGTTCTACCAGATTAGTAAAGAAAACTGTATGAGTTCACCTCTAACAGATCGTAGCTCATTCATTGGGTCAGAAGTAATGTTCCATCACAAGAAAGATTAACCTTTCACATCTCAAAGACAAGCAGAAGCATTTAGACAAATAACTCCAATTCAATACAGATTTTGGATTAAAAAAAAAAAAAAAGCAAACCGTTTTATCTTAAATATGAAGTTAATAAGTTGCAAGACGAGGCTCCATAGCTCATACCTCTCTGGTGTCTTCAGACATGGGATTGTCAAATCTATTCCAACGAAACGAAAACGAAACTTGGATAAGTAACTAAACAACTAACAAAGACTGAGACTCCCACGAAAAAAACATCTAAAGATGCAATAAGTTCACTATATTGTTAACAAAGATAAAACCATCAAAAAATTGCCTGGAGTCAGTTTGTCAACTACAGTGAGGGACAGAAACCCAGGAGGTGTAAACTCAGGCTGACCAACGTCTGTATCCAGATAAGCTACTTTTGTATACCTGTAAATTTAAAAGAAAAAGAGAAAAAATATATGTAAGAAGGTGGAGATCTGATGAAGAACGCAGAATTAACTAGCAAATCATCTCCCAACACAATGCTAGCGCCACAAACGACAAGAATGCCTTTTTATAGAGATCAAAGTGAAGTATCGTTATTTACATAGATCCACTACTTATGGTCATATTACACAAGTAGCCACGATGAAGGTGTTTCAACATAGAAAACTCGGAACTCCACTTTAAATTAGCAGATTAAATTACAGAAAAGCATTAATATGTTACATATTAACAAGTACAAGACCACTTCCATTACATAGAACCCATACAGATTCAAAGACACTCACTTCAAAACAAAACAGGAAAAAGCAAATAGAACCAACAATCACTTCAAAATGAAAATAGACTAAGTATCGACCTCTGGAGAAGGATGTTGAGGAGGTAGCGGGAGAAAGTGGTTTTGCCACAGTTTTTGGCGCCGCAGATAACAGCGACGGGGGGCGGCGAAGTGACCGAATCGTACGCTATAGAGTCCGCGGCGTCGGACCATTCCTCGGGTATGTATATGTCCGGGGACGGGCTTTCGGGTTCTAACAGCGAAGACATGACTTAACTCACTTCTCCTGTTTCTCTTTCTTCCCGGTGGTCTGGATATTGTCTGGCTTTCCCCTCTCTTGTGCTTATATAGAGGAGTGCCTTGGCGAGGATATATTAATGCGCGGGCTTGTGCCTGTTGATTGTTGTTGCTGTTATGGAACAGGCGTGTAATGAAAGGGGCCACGTTGTTTTTGTGAACCTAATCATGTCTGGGTTGAGTGCTTTGCATTCTTGAGCCTGAACATGCAGAAGGGAAGGTCTGGACTCCGGTTTTGTTGAGTTGACGCGACTCGGACACGGACGAGTTCTGTTTCCCCCTTGATTTTTCAGAAGAAGCAAAACAAATAACAAATAGAAAACGAATAGGTCTCTGCTGTTGCCCGGTAGCCAAAATTTTTACTTCTAAAATTTGATGGCCATTTTATTTAGCTCATAATATTTAAAAATTAATAACTTATTATTAATTTTTTGAAAATCGAAAACAACATCCAACCTATTTTAAAAATCGAAAACCTATTTTAAAAATCGAAAATCCTAAAACATGCAATTGACAAATAAGTGTAAAAATAAATCTAAAAACATGCACTTCACAAAATCCATATTCAATAAATCCCAAAACAACATGCAAATAACAAAATTCAGATTCAATAAATCTCAAAACAATATGCAATTCACAAAATTCATAATCATAAATTCACAACGTCACCTAGTAAGTAGTAAACTAGACCATCACAATTCCTAAATAGCTAAAGAAATATTATGGGCTTAATAATAAATGGTCAAGACTTGATGGAAACAATAACCGAAAAAACATAATGTATGCTGACATAACTCGAAATAGAAGAATATTACAATACGAACTTAGAAGTTAGAACTTAAAAGTATCAACTCAAGTAAAAATGAAGAACATAACCAAACATTAATGAATCACGAATCCACGATCGACGCAGCATTAGAAATTATCTCTGCAAAAAAGCAAATTTATTAACAAGGAGCTCATAAAAAATTTTAATTAAATGAAAGTAGAAATGTAAAATTTTGTATATACCTATTTCCATTATATAACTAGCAGGATCTTCCGTCCCATCAGTAACTTCAGGTTCCGTATCCTCATCATCATCAGCAGAATATATGATCTTGGATGTCAACCAATTTTGAGCACAAATGAGTCCCTCTACCGTTTTTGGTGCCAACGAACTCCGGAAAGAATCTAATACCCGACCCCCTGTGCTGAAGACTAACTCTGAAGGCACTGTAGTAATAGGGATAGCAAGAACATCTCGAGAAATTCGTGCAAGAACGGGAAATTTTGGTGCATTCACTCTCCACCAATTGAGGATATCAAAATTAGGATCTTTAGGTTCAACATCCTCCATTAAATATCTCTCCACTTCAGACTTGCTATCCAGCAAATTCTGTTGCGCCTTAAATTGTGTGAATTCCAAGTAAAGAGGATCATCTACGAGTGCACTAGATGACCCAATCATTTCAAGCTGACCTTGACTTGCAGATACACCCTGCTACTAGATGATCCATCCACATTACTATACTCTGTAAACAACTGATCCAAGGTCCCTCTCACTACACTAGTCATCTCTGCACCTAACTCCATCCCCAAAGACTTTTGAACCAAAAGTCCAATATAACCTTGTATTGTGGGTCAAGTACCGCTGCAACAAACAACAATCTGTTAACCTCAGTCAAATCACCCCAGTATTTATTATACTTCATTTGCATTCTTTTTGCCATGTCTGCCAAGAACAAATCCCCACTTGCTGCATATTTCCCCAAATGCATATGAATTTTAGTAAGTTCCGCAAAAAATAAGTTCGCTGTCACCGTATTTGAAGCAGATATTCGAACTGTCACCTCATAGAAAAGTGCCAAAAACTTGGTAAAATGTCTCACACGCTCCCAATCCTCAAATTTAGGGGGCCCAATCCCTTCCTCCCATGCCCCTCCTCACGCAGAAAGCTTATCAAGAATCCATCTTCTGCCAACATATCCTCAAAGACTCTCTGATATTTCTCAGCTACATCCAACATAATATACGTTGAATTCCAACAAGTAGGAACATCAAGCTGCAAAAATCCCTCAATGGGAAACTTCCTCTTCGCTACACATTTCTTAAACCCATCCATTCAACTGGGAGATGACTTAACATATTTGACCAAGTTTCTTACCTTGGCCACAGAATCATCCAACTCCTTCAACCCATCTTGCACAATTAAATTCAAGATATGTATGCAACATCTCATATGCAAAAAATCATGGTTACAAACTACTTTTCCAGGCCGAAACCCCAAATGCAATTGTCTACTCTTCACATGCTCAATGGTTGTATCATTAGAGGATGCATTATCGACAGTTATTGTAAGGATTTTATCAATCCCCATTCCGACATGCAATCCTCCAACTCCATCCCAATTGTTGAACCTTTATGATCTGACACCTTACAGAAAGCAAGTATCTTTTTGTGCAATTGCCAAGTACTATCAATAAAGTGTGCAGTGACAGACATATAATTCATGTTTTGGACTGATGTCCATGTGTCAGTGGTGAAGCAAACTCGTGGTCTATTAAGTAAGATACTAGCCTTCAATCTACATTTCTCTTCCAAGTATAGTATGAATCATGTCCTTGAACCCATCCTTGCTTACTATTCTAAAAGGAAGCTCATCCACAATTATAAACTTAGCAATAGCAACTCTAATACCTTGGGATCATATGAGTCTATCTTCATCACCCCACTGATCCACTACTTGCCCCCTTGATATCAAAAGTCAATTTCTGTTGAGAACCATCCAATTTACTCTGAGTTCTCTTATACATTACACAGCCTTCAAGTGGGACCTCATAGCCGAGGTCCCTTGATCTTTGTGGTGAACCCCAGCTTTATGACCACAATGGTTGCACTTGGCCAATGGTTTGTTTGGGTCAACTACCGATAGTATCCTAGTGAAATCTTTCCACATCGGGGATGGATTGGAAACCTTCCTTCTTTTGGGGCATGGTCTATTGTCTTAGTTTGTTGTGCCACTACATCTATAATTGTATCTCACCAATTATAGGTGTAGTCGTAGAGGCGGGGTAGGTAAATTAGGGGTTGTGGATTGCGAAGATGCAATTGGAGTTTGATGATCCATCTGAAAGAAAGACACAATGCAAAGCCCTAAGACAACTCATTCTACCAACTTAACCTAAATTTAAAACAGTAGAAAATGAACAAGATGCTTTTGGTTATCCAGCCAAACATGTTATAAGAGAATTTATAATTAATCCTGCAATAACATTAAACAATTAACCTATGATATATATTAAACAACATTGACTTATCAGTTTGTTGATATATAATTATATTAATCTTATTTGAGAATTTTAATAGGACATTATACTATGCTAACAAACATGAAACATGCATCATCACTTATAATTTTACACTAACAGACATGAAACATGCATCATCACTTATAATAGGAATTTTAATAGGACATTTAATAGAAAGAGTTCCCTTAACCCCGATACATGCATCAACTCCACTTGACGGAATCCACATCTACAGAGGTTTGCACATCACTTATAATTTGTAAACCTGTGAATGATAGTGACATTTATACTAACAGATTTTCTTTTGGAACTTTATTCGAACATATAACGTGCATGCTAAAAACAACAATTGCTAAAAATAGCCAGATATCTCAATCTCTATAATAAAAGCACCCTAAATTATTAGCTAAATAAACAACAATGCAAATGCAGTCTGTAACTTACCCTGAGGCCTGCAGCCTGAGCTCTTTCTTTTGGACGATTTATATCCACGCCTACCTGTAGCAGAGAAGACAGAGACAAAATCAGCAGACAGCAACATGATTAATCCAGCTCAAATGTATCAGAGAAGACAGAGACCAAGAGAGAGACAGACAGACAGACAGACAGATCGACAAAAACTAGAGAATTACAAAGATGTTCGAAATATGTTCGTTGCATCGCCGGAAAAGACGAAGCTCAGCTGTAAGAGAGAGAGAGAGAGAGTATGTCTTCGAAATGATCTAACAGAGAGAGAGAGAGAGCTGAGGGACAGAGGGACTGAAGGAGTGAGACTAAAGGCTTTTTGTGAAGGAGAAAAGGGGAGGGGAACAAGGGACTTAGGGTTTTTTGAGTTTTCACCGTGGATCAAAACGACACGTTTTGATCCATGGTAAATTTTTTTTTAAAACAAAAAAAACTAAACGACGTCGTTCTATTTAAAATAGAACAACGTCTTTTTAATATTTAGTTAAAAAAAATAACGGAACCGATTTTTCGCTAAATCGGCAAAAATCTCCGCTTCTAGGAAAACTCTAAATCCACCTCCAGTTCCGGTTCCTGGAAGTCCCGGACCTCATCTTCCCAGAATCGGTGACGGAAATGGAACCGGGGCTCCGCCGAAAGCTGGACCGGACTTACACCCCTACATTTAATACCTATTAGAGCCTATGACGTCCGAGTTTTCAGCTCATCCTAGAATTCGCCTATCACTAGACTAAACTTTCCCGAGTACAATCCATTGCTAATTATCAAGAAAGAAGTTGGAGTTTACCATATGGGTACATAGTTTTCTATGTCATCTTTAAGCAGCAATTTTCTTTTAAGCTAAATATCTCCACAAGTCCCTTAGGTTTAACATTTTCCTTGATTGGTCCTTAGGGTTCATTTTTTTCCTAAAAGTATCCATGGGGTTTGGACCCAATCCCATAACCATCCTACCGTCAACTTAATGGACGGAATTGCATACGTGACTAAATACTTACACATGGAATGGACAATTCGAGACAATTCGGTTAAAAATAATTACAATTAATTAAATGAAAAAGCCACGTGTAAATATGAAAAACAACGTTTATATTCACTGCCAAAGCCCCAAAATCCCCAAATGATCGACAGATTTAGGGATTTGGTTCTTAGGGATTGTGCTCGACTTATTGTATTTTCCACCTCTTTTGCGCAGGTTTGACAGAGATCTTAAATGGCAGACCGGAGTGAAAATTGTCCCAATACACTGCTTGAGTTCAAATGACTTCAGAATTACTAGGCGGGCACTGGAGGAAGCCTATCAACAAGCTGAGAAACTTAATTTAAAAGTTAAAAGGAATGTTGGTGAAAAATTGTTCAAACCCTTTGAGCTCAACAAGGAACAAGGATGAACTTAACCTTCTCATCGATTTTGCTGTCACGAAAAAGGTCCATGTAGTAAGCGACAAAATCTATTCAGGAATTGTCTTCAACTCTCCCTCTTTTATAAGCCTTACAGAAGCTGTAACGGAGAGAAGCATCGACGACAGAACTGATATATGGAACCGCATTCACATTGTTCACCGGCGATAGATTGTACTGATTTAGGGATTTTGGGGTTTTGGAGGGTCTTTGGGGATTTTGGCAGTGAATATACACGTTGCTTTTCGTGTATACATGTGGCTTTTCATTTAATTAATTGTAATTATTTTTAACATAGTTGTTCATTTCCACGTGTAAGCAGTTAGCCACGTATGCAATTCTGTCTATTAAGTTGATGGTAGGATGGGTACGAGATTTGGTCCAAACCCTAAGGATATTTTTTAAAAAAAATTGAACCCTAAGGACCAATCGGAAAAAAGGTTAAACTGTAGGGACTTGTGGAGATATTTTGCCTTTCTTTTAAAGTAGGAATTTATACTTGGTTACTTAACTTTTTTTTTTTTTTTTTTTTCTAAGCAACAATACTGAATATATTAAAATCCAAGAATAGCAGCCAGTACAAACAAAGTCACGCCCAGAGGGCCAACAGAAAAACCTAAACGGACCAAAGGTCCTACAATCAGTGGATCAAAAGATCTGGTAACAGCAACAACAACCAAGATCAAACCAACCTCAAGGGCCGGGTTACAACACAAACTGGAAAAGACCACACAGGTTGGGACAACAAAAACCAACAAGGACCACAAGGGTCCGGACAGACCATTGCACAAGCCGACGGCGTCTTCCACAAGAAGAAAGACGGATGTAGCGCCGCCGCCGATCCGACTCCATCGGGGAGATCTTCTAGCTTGAAAAGGTTACAAAAAGGAAAGAAGATAGGACGACAGCTTCGAACAGCAAAACAAAGACGACAACAGGAACCACCGGAGAAAAAGGCCGAAACTGACGAGCAGAGAGGGGGAGGTGGAGGACGGCAACGGCAAGATGAGTGATTGCCTTCGAAAACTGCTCAAAACAGGCAAATCAGTGGAGGTGGGGCTCGGGCGCGTCTCGCGTGCGCGAGACGCCACGCATGGTCCATTTCCCACTGGACTTGGCCAGTGATGAGCGTCGAGAGCTGAGGAAACCACCCATAGGGGCAGTGCACACCAAAGAGCATCGAAGACTCCGAGATCTAGCCTCCTTTGATTCCAAAATAAAGCTCCAAGAAAATGCCGAAAAAAAAAAAACAGAACAAGATCCGGCCATCAAAGGTGTGGCCAAGAAAGGAAAGAGGCAGGGGAGGAGCCGGAGCTCCTTCCCTGGCCGACTGGGGGGTACGGGTGGAGATCAGAAGGAGGGGATGAAAGGACTTTAGAGAAAGGGAAGAGCCTCTCTCTCTAGAAGCACGGTTTTTCCTTGCTAAGTATCCCCACACTTGGTTACTTAACTTACTCTTTCACTCTTTCTCTCTTCAAAGTAATACAGCGACATGAGAATTATATTATAATTGTTCTATTACTCCTTTTTTTTTTCTAACGAGAAGAAACCCAATTCACTAAGCTCATCAAAGTAGAACTCACCTATCGAGTTCGTGCAGCCCCTAAGCCACATAAATTAGGTAAGTCCAACTTTGTCGTGAAAGTGACCCTAAGAAATTATTTGTGTAAGAATCGACAATCTTTAAAGTTGCAGCGGAATTTAATCACTTAAATCAAACAGCCACATTCGGATTCATTCATACAGTCGTTTGAGAGAGAGAATTCTAGAGAGGGAAACTCTTTCTCACGTTATGACTCGCTTTCTCTCAAATGAAAGTTTTGAGTTTATATAATGGCTCACTCTAAAATTTCAACTATGCTTGTGCGTTGGATCTTTAGGGATATCAAACTTGGTCATAGGATCATCATGAAAAACTATTTTCATTAACTCTCTTATATTTTGTATTTCAAATTTTTGGACTTTTACATATCACAATTGACCCCCAATATAGTAAGACTATTGTCGTGAAATCCTTTTTGCTAACAATTATTTTATTTGTTTATCCTTGCATCATACTATATTCCACATGAGCTAATAGAATCGTAATAATATCACTGATTAAATTCCTAACTCATATAATTCTTAATTCACAATCTGTAATTCGTTGGACTCTCGTGTTTCCAAAATAATTTCACAAATAAATATATATTACACATATATTAATTTTGAAAAATATTTTCACAAAATTCCTCTAGCTATAAATCTATTTTCGAGTCCAACTTTAAAAAAATATACTGTCTCACAAAGAGATCGGTGGATTTCTTGTTGAACATTCATACAAAATCATTTACCATGCACAAGACCCAACGTTGTCTGAAATATTTGATCTCGAAAGATCATCACCAAATGACTCAGTCAAAGCACAGGTACACGACAAATATATCTACATAAACCTCTCAGGTCTAAGAATACTATAAGCTAATTGTGATGAATATTATTCTCGCCATCAATGATCATTTCCCGAATGTATTCATATTTGATCTCGTTCAGTGCATATACTCTTATAATATAACCACTAACAAACGTTAAATTATATTCTATTTAATAGAATCACAACATGTATTTTCTAATTAGTAGAAAAAGAAGTGAAAAAAAAAAGAAGAAACAGAACAAAATACCAGCAAAGAGGAGGTGTCTGATATATATATATATATATATATATAATTAAAAATAGGGAAAAATACACTTTTCACCCACAAACTACTGTGGTAGTGACACGTTGCACCTCAAACTACCATCTTTAAGACATTGCACCCTCAAACTACCAATGTTAGACACTTTTACACCTAAACTACCCACTTTGACACATTACACCCTCCAACTATTAATATTAAACACTTTGCACTCTCCATTTGACAATAATACCCTTGAAAAATTAATGAATTGACAACAATATCTTTAATATATGCAAAATAGGTCAAGGGCATTATCGTCATTTTAGTTTGAAAATTTGATAAAGGGTGCAAAGTGTTAAATTTGGTAGTTAGAGGGTGCAATGTGTCAAAATTGGTAATTTAAGGTGTAAAGTGTAAAATCTATAGTAGTTTGTGGATAAAAAGTGTATTTTTTCCTTAAAAATATAACGGCTATGGCAAAGCCGATACGCACTCTCCCAAGTCTTAATCACGCGCCACGTGTTAATTCTCCCAATTATCGCCCTCAACCCAAACCCCTACATGGACCTCCCCGAGCTCGCGTTGACCAAGAGTCAGACACGCGCAGATCGGACGGCCAGAACCCCATTTCCTTCGAACCATCACTGCTCATTGATCATCATTCCCAGACCCGTTTCTCACACGAGCGCCAAAAAGGCAAAAACTCCTCTATCCAAAAACTAAGGGCGAAAAGAACATCGAAAACCAAAGAGGAAACAGGTGGAGATATCGGATTATTGCATAAATCCTGGAAGAGCGAGTTACTGTTCCAAATTTTGGTTGATGAGCCAAGCATGGAGCTCCAGAACACGGTGAAAGAAGCCCTAAATGCACTGTACCATCACCCCGACGATACGGTTCGTATGCAAGCCGATCGGTGGCTCCAAGATTTTCAGCGCACTCTCGACGCGTGGCAGGTACTCCACTATCCATAGTTTGCTTCTCAGATTCATGGATGTCAGTTGGCAGGGGAAGCTTGTGGATTCGATTTGAGTGAATAGGTCTCATTATTTTCTGCGTTTACTTGGTCTATGTGCGATTTGGGCGCTTTTCGTGATAAATTTGGTGCTGCTTTACGGTTTTACTGATGAAATTGGTTTCGAGAAGCTCACAAGCGTATATTCAGATTGTTTTTGAAATTGTTGCTTGAGTGTTTTTTCTAATGCGTTCCGTTTAAGTTTAATTTCTGAGTTTGGAATGCCGTGCACTTCCTTTTTTATGTTTCTGGATTGTGTACTTCGTGTGCTTGTCCGTCTGTGTGTGGGCTATGTTTTTTAGATGTCGGGTAAAGAAAGCACCGTATACTTTCTTTGGTTTCTGCGAAAATGTGGGCAAATGAAATTACAACTTTAGGATTTGTAAATGTATTTGAAGCTGCACAAAGGTCATGTTGTACACGGAAATTAGGTGTATTATGTTTGGTTGCCAACATGAGAAAAGGAAAAGTAAATTCTCTGAGGTTTTTGAAATTTCATTTTTATACTTATGACCAAATGAAAGCTTCAAAGATTTCAACCTTCTGCGCCTAGAATAAATGAGAGAAATAGGCACTATAATCTAACACTGCACTTTTGTTTTTGCGCACATATTAGATAGCTTTTTCTTGTCATTCATCTATCTCAAGGAGTCATGGTATAACCAACATCATGGTTTTGTCATGTGTGTTGTACGCTAGGTGTTAACTTTTTTGCGGAAAGAGAGTTTTAGTTGTTAATTAACTATGTAACTTGTGTATCAGGGAAATATATTATGCTCTGTATCTTTTAAAACTATGTTTGAATCAGTTTTGTTTGTTTTCAATAAAATCATGTAGGATTGTGCAAGAGCCAAGCTTTGCCTGCTTCGACTTGGTCTTCAGATCGAGGGCTCAGGCTCACTATCAAAGCCTGGTATGAGGGCTCAGGCTAGGCTTGGCTCATTCTTGGTTACTATATTAAATATATTTCATTTTAACTGAACATAAAAGGTATACAACTTAAGACAACATTATGTTAATTATAAAGTTCCTTCAAGGAAATACCCTTGAAGTCAATTGAAAGGTGAAACTCATTCTTTTGTTCAACTCATTAGGTTAGATTTTAAAATGCTTCGGACATATTTTTTCTGATATATATCAGAAGTGCTTGGTTTCCCTCCCTCTTCTCATTTTGAAGATTTAATATTTCCTGCTTGCATTAATCTGCATGTTCAAATTCAGGTTGTGCACTACTATATTGGTGATCTTGTGTGGTGGTTCCATTTGTATTTGATGCTTTTGCATGTTGTTCTTTCACCCTAATCACAATTTGGTTTGTTGTTCTTTTCTTGTTCTGCGACTTCTCTGCTGAATGCCATATGGGTAATAGTATGTTCTGTTCTAGATAATTTAACCTTTTGTTTGCCTATTCAGGTTGCTGATAATTTGCTTCATGATGCCACTAGCAATTTAGAAACCTTAATCTTTTGTTCTCAAACCCTCAGAAGTAAGGTAAATTTTATACACTTGAGAATCTCTACATTGCTTAATGCTACGAATATGTGAAAAGCTAGATGACGAAAAGCTTGTTGAGGATGTAATATTGCATCTTTTTGTTGGCATGGACATTATGTCTGATCTAGGTGCAACGTGACTTTGAAGAACTACCTTCTGAAGCTTTTCGCCCATTACGGGATTCCTTAAATGTGAGTTAGTATCTGTTTTGTGGCTTCTATTCCCTTCTGTTTTGGATATAATGCTTGAAGTTTCTTATCATGTCCATTAAATTTATCGTCATGGATGTTTTAAATGCAGACATTACTGAAAAAATTTCACAAAGGGCCTCCTAAAGTTAGAACTCAGGTATCAACCAAATTTCCTTTCTTGTGTACATTCTATCTCTAATATTATGAAATCAAGAGAATTTTATAACTCAGTTGGCTTCCTCTATAGATCAGCATTGCGGTGGCTGCGTTGGCTGTATATGTTCCTGCTGAAGATTGGGGAGATGGTGGTATTGTGAATTGGCTTAGAGATGAGATGAAATCCCATCCAGAATACATACCTGGATTCTTGGAACTACTCACAGTTTTGCCAGAGGTATGTATAAAATCATGCATGTTAAATTTGTTTTCTGTCCATCACTCTTTGGGAAGAAAGAATTGTTGCCTGCATAAGAATTAAATTATGAGAATGCTGACTAGGGAAATCTGAGTGGTGCCCTTGACCAATTAAAAAGAACTTGGTTGGACAGTCCACTAAAACGATATTAGTTACATTATTACATAATGATGTTGTTGGGTTTAGAATTTTTCACATTTGCGTGATAGTGTTTCCCATTTATATAGTGATATTTAGACTATTTCGTGGATTCAGCATTGATTCCTGGTAGTATTTAACAGATAAGCACGTCTGTAAAGTTGCATTTACTATAAAATTTGAACCACTGGAAGCGTAAATTACATTGTATTTCTAATTTTTACATGCCGCCTTTTACAAAAAAGAAATTTGGTTCAATGAATTAACTGTGTAGTATATCATGAAAATTTTAAGACAATGAAGATGTCAAGCGCACTTGATGTGCTCGTTAAACCCCATATTTAAATTGGCCATTAGTTAGTAGTCATATTCTAATCACTTGACCAAAGGTGGTACTTTTGTGTAGTCTGTGCATCCAATTATGGTTCAAAGTCACCCATAGAAATATAGTTTAGGAGGTTTCTTTGATGCTCATTAGTCTTGGCTAGTAGACGATATGGATGTCTGCATCTGTATTTGTGAAAGGACATTATTCCCCTTTTTATCAATGTTCCAATCACTGCTGTAAAATGCTCTGTCATCTTTCCAAATCCCCATATTATAAAAGTATGGGAACCATTTTTTTTTTTTTGGTGTGCCTTGTATAGATTCTCTACCTGTTTTCTTCTTGCAATCAGGAAGTATATAACTACAAGATAGCAGCTCGTCCTGAAAGACGTCGTCAATTCGAAAAAGAGCTCACTTCTCTAATGGAGGTAGCTTTAAGTATCTTAACAGCTTGTGTGGGCATTAATGAACTTAAGGAGCAGGTAGGAGCTTTTGTTCTTGTTAGAAACTTTTTAATTGTCTTGTCTATGTAGATGTTGGGACAGAATAGGTGCCCACTTTTGTTTGTTTACTAAGCTCTTTGGATCATGTCAATGTAATTGATTTGTCAGGTTCTTGAGGCATTTGCATCTTGGCTTCGACTGAAGCATGGGTATGCATTTCCATTGCTTTCAATCTTGTGTGTAACATGTATTTGAGAGTTTGTCACAAACTTTGCCTCCTAGATTGAAAGGGGAGTACTGTGTGCAAGTTACGTACTCCAAAAATATTGATTGTTGGCTCATGCTTCTCTAATCTGAAGAGAGTTCAGGCTGATTATTTCGTTGTGCCATGGTGGTAAGAACTCACGGTTGCAGAAATAATATTATGAGAGTTTTCCAATAGTAGGAGTTTTCAATTACTGATTCATGGTGTGGTTGACAAATTCAGATTCTGCACCTGGGTAAGCAGTTATCTCGAATGTTTTTGGAGGAAGCTTTAGGATCACAGATGAGAGGAAAAAAATTCCTTTAACATCATGCTAGTGGCTTGCCCTCGAGAAGCTCAAACTGCTGCTCCATTGTCGTTGATTTTGGAATTCTGGAAATATGGTCCAGTTCCCTTGAGCTTGATTGAAATTTCCTTCTCCCTTGGGTCTTCTGATAGTGGTTTTGAGTGCGGGCTTAATCATTAACACTAAAAGGAAATGTGCTAGACTGTAGAATGGGACTTTGGGTTGTTTATTATGTGATAAAACAAAACATTCATTCTTTTGATAGTGTCTTATGTATTGGAAATTGGATGGAGACTTGTGAAGTTTGGCCTCGTCTTCAATTTAATGTTTTCATATCTTATGAGAGAAAATGTGAGGGAGTTGTGAGCCCTCAGGGTAGACTTTAGGAGACAGCTAGGGGAAATGGGTTGAAGGTTAGCGTGTAACGCCAAAACATAGAATCTTCTTTTAGCCTTTCTGAAGTTGTTGGGCTAAAAGGCTTTGTCGAGTTGAGTCCTAATAATACATCTGTTGTATGAATTTATGCATGTATGATGTATACATGTTGTAGGCTTGCATTGTAGGATCATGATACGACGATGTATCATGTATCTTACTAGACAAAAAAGTGTCTCCAATTGTCAAATAGTGTGGTCTTGGTTGCATTCTTGTGTAGCTTTTGAATTTTGCCGAGCATGTGGATGACATGAAGATGAGATGAGTTGAGTTGTGAATCATGTTTCTGTTCCAGGATCCCAGGATCTATGCTTGCTTCTCATCCATTGGTGCTCACAGCTCTTTCAAGCTTGAATTCTGAGTTTCTTTCAGAGGCAGCTGTAAATGGTACTAAAGTTGGGAGATGCTAATTTTTCTGGACAACCTGTATTGAAAATGTTCCCCTCTTGTTTTTTGTTTTTTTCTTTTAGTATAATTTATCTCTTTATCTTCTAATAGCATTGTTGATTTTTTTTGTTCCTTTCTTCCTTGCAGTCGTCTCGGAATTAATACACTACACGGCAGCAGGAACCTCTGGAGGTGTTGCTGTGCAGATGCCTTTGATTCAAGTAATTGTACCTCAAGTTATGAGTCTAAAGGCACATCTTAAAGATTCGTCAAAGGTATTGCACCTATGGGTTTTGAAAGTTTGCTTTTCTAGGCCTGTATATTTGTCTAGGGGACATGTAATGTAAAAGCAGTAGTACTGAAGACCATGCGGGAATTCCATTCCTGTTTAGTCCTTTATTTCTTGGCTAAATTATTCTCCTGCAAACTTGGATCATGAGCTTGTGAGAACATTGGTCAAGATATAATCCAGTTGTATTTGGGGCGCGGGATTCACTAAATTGAAGAGTGATTTGGCGTGTGTACCATGGATGATAGTTAGTCATAATAGTAATGGGAAATAATATTAAAATTCTTTGCCAAATGAAATGACGACAGCCAACTAAATGTTCTTTGTTGCTCTATTGTTATTCTGACTGGTACTTTTTTTTAGGATGAAGAGGATGTGAAGGCCATTGCTCGATTATTTGCTGACATGGGTGATTCATATGTTGAACTAATTGCCACTGGTACACATATCTACCCTTGAGTGAATCCCATGTCTCTGAAACTATTGAAAGATTCTTGCCTCTACTGGTTGCAAAGTACTTCAAATTTTGCAAAATGCTCCTGATTTAATCAATTATTGTTTATCTAATGCATCCATTTTCTGGTTGATTTTTCTTTTGCTTAGGTTCTGAGGAATCAATGTTGATAGTAAATGCCTTATTAGAAGTTGCTTCTCACCCAGAATATTACATCGCTTCGATGACATTTAACTTTTGGCACAGTCTTCAGGTGATCTTGACCAAAAGGTAATCTATCTGTAATCTACTCATCTAACTTGACTGTTGTTAAAAGAAAATGTTGAACATCGCAATTGCAATATGCCAGGGATTCTTATTTACCATTTGGTAATGAAGCTTCCATTGAAGCCGAGAGAAAACGGAGGCGTGATACTTTTGTTCCATCATATGAGTCACTTGTGTCCCTGGTGAGTCTTTAGATCCAGAAGTCAAACTCTGAAAACTCTTGTGCGACATGGTGATATGTAACCTTTTTTTTTTTGTTGGTGTTGATTTAGCTAAGAATTTGACCCTTCATGTCCTTTCACTGGGTTTGTTGACTATCTTTAATCTGAGCAGTGGTTTCCTTGTTGCTACTTCATCCCAACCTTCAATTGGGTGATTGGGTGTGATTATACAACTATTGGGATTGCCTTTTTCTATTCTTTTCATTTTGTTGGTGGTGTTCCTATCATAGGATTTTGGGAACACAGTTATTACCTCATTGTTTAGCTTGATGAGATACCTATTGTACCTTAGGTGAAGCACATGCATTTCTTTTGTTGCTGCTATTTGCATATTCCTCCACTTCTGCTTTAGCCAAGAAGTGCTATTATGGTCTGATTCATGCATCTGTGGAAAAAGCAGTTGATGCCTGTGAACAAGGGTTATTGATTAAGATATTTTCTGTCTCTCACCAGTGTTTGTGAAAGTGAAGGAGAATTCACAAAATCAACTGAACTTAGAACTGTGTTGAAAACACAAATTACACGAGTACTTTTTGTTTCCTATAAGATTTTGAGAGAGCTGCTGGTTTTCTGCACAGGTTAGTTTCCGAGTTCAATATCCCCAAGATTATCTTGACCTCTCACATGAGGACCGCAAAGAATTTAAACACACAAGATATGGTAATGATGAGCTTCATGTTATTGCATTATTTTGCTGATTCTTTTTTACTTGTTCCCAGAAGTTCCAATGGTACACTATTGTTGTCTAAAGGATAGACAACATTGTACTGCTTGTGGTAGCATGCAAAAAGTTTGGTCTATTTTTAGCTGATCATTTGTATTTCATTGGGAGGATGTTCCAAAACTGTATACCTGAGTCCTTTGGTTTCTGAAACAATAAAGAGTTTTATACTAATAACAATTGTTGGAGAGAGTATGACATACTGTAGGCACAGAATTGAAGTTCATTATTTTCGTTACATCTTATGGATTCTTATGCTTTGTAATAGGATGGTTAATTATATGGATCTCAAGCACTTCGATGGAATTTGCCATTTTATACTTATTTTTCCTTTATATGTTTGTTGTGTCGAAAAAAAAAAAAAAAAAAACTATTTCTCACAAGAGAATCCTGGAAGTTGGAGTAGTGGAGGAGCCATTGATAACCTGAAGAAATCCTTGTCGAAGAACTGCAGTCAATATTATCCTCTGTTGTTTGCACAATTGCACCTTCCATTATTATTCTAGTTGATTTTTTTCTTTCAGTATCTTCAGCCTAGTGATTGATACTCTCATCTGTACAATGCTAATTGAATCTATGATGTTGGTAGCTGTTGCGGATGTCTTGATTGATGCGGCATCAGTTTTAGGCGGTGATGCAACGCTGCGAATTCTTTATAAGAAGCTTGTTGAGGTCAGTATAATATTGTTTAACAGCTGGAGTGGCATCCTCTATCCTATGGAAAAGCTTATTTATTTTTGAAGCTTTGGAGTTTGGTTTCAAAACTAGGTCCTAATTTATGAGCTTCATTAGGTATATGAAATTGGTGTTGCTACGCTGCCCTCTAGGCTGAAAGCCTGATTTGCTATTGCTTAAATATGTCTTACAAAAGATGCAACCTACTTCAAAGAATGACTTCATCAAAACTCATTGGGCACCACTTTCTCGACATAAGGTGGAGAGAATTTAGAATTTCAAAAATTTTGTGAGCACTTTCCCTCAATTTGGTCTCTGAGAAGGCAAGGGGAAAATGGAATTTGCAAAGATTTCTGCTAATGTCACTTATTTTTTTCAATGTTGCTAGATAGTGGTGAATTATGGGCCTGGGTTTTGTACGTTGAACTTTGAGAATGTTTTCAGTATCTTTGATTTGTACTTTTTGTTGTTTGATCATCTTTTCCTAAGAGTATAATTATTTTTCTATGATATATTCACTCTATACTGCATCATTTAAGGCTGTAGCTCACTGTGGAAATGGTGAAAACCACGAATGGCGTCCAGCAGAGGCTGCTTTATTTTGCATTCGGGCCATATCAAATTATGTTTCAGTGGTGGAAGCTGAAGTAATGCCTCAGGTATGTTGTCATTCAAATTCCTCTTTTGTGTTCTTTGTACTCTAGTGAGCATTTGGTGGGGAAGAAGATAGGGAGGATAGAAAAAAGGGAGAGGATAAAGGTTTTCCAGTGTTTGGTATAGTGGAAATCATGGAGAGGAAGTGCACTCTCCTCCAGGAACGCTGAAACTTCATCTGCCCAACTGGGGGCGGAAAACCCGATGGGGCATGATGGATGTTGAAGGGATGTAGGAATAGTGTATTTTGGCATTTCTGTGAACGTTTGTTTTGGCACTTTGGGCAGAGGAATTGCTACCAAAAAATCTTTACCAGCGCATGGCTGGAAGCTTGTGAATATTTGTAACAATCTAAAATGGGGAAAAAGAAAAGAGAATAGGTGGAACATATAGCATTTTTCGAGGGTATAATAGGAATTGTTATCTAAATAGTTTTTCCTTTCCTCTTATCCGTCTTCTCTAGCAAACAAAGGAAATGACAGTATAACAGACTCTGTCTGTCCTACTATTGTGAACATGGCTATGGTATATGTATAGCATTGTCCTGTCAAAATTCGTGTTTTTACATGGTGGAATTCATATGAAAACAACTATTTAATTAAAGAATGCCTTCTTCACTATCTAGCAGCATCTAACTAGAATATAAATGTTTGTCTTCTCTGTTTGGTACATGCAGATTATGACCCTGCTTCCCAAACTTCCTCAACAGCCCCAACTCCTTCAGACAGGTAATATTTCTATTATATCTCGTAGGCTGCTCTTCCGCTCCCCCACCTTCCCCTCCACGATGCTCATGTCTTAGCATGGACTGGAGATGGTGAACCACGTGTTCCAAATATGGAAAAAGTTCACCTTGCTTCACTGGGCTGCAGAGGAAGGATGCTTTGCAATTGCATATCAAATGGAGATTACTGTTTTCCTTTTCCCAGTATTTTATATGTTAGATATCTTCATTTTTTAAACTGATGCCTGTCATTTGCCTGTTGTAAATGCCTTCAGTATGCTTAACAATTGGAGCATATTCAAAATGGCTTGATTCTGCATCAAATGGATTATCTATACTGCCTGCCCTGATTGACATCCTCATGAGTGGCATGGGTACATCTGAAGATTCTGCAGCAGCTGCTTCTTTGGCATTTAAACACATTTGTGATGGTGAGGAATCTGTCTTTTGAAGTGCGTATTTTGCCTTATTTCCGGGTTTCTTGTGCTTTTTACAAAGATTCTCTGGTAAGCTTGCTTGGATTCAACAGTAATGAAGTGGTTCTTAGATAACTTTATTTAGCATATTCTAGTCCCGAATAGAAATCTTTGAGCTTTAGATCTTCAGATCTAATGAATCCTAGCTCCTAGGATTTGTTGGTTGAACTGGCCCCATACACGCAAGGGAAATCAGGAATACCCTGTGTGCGCTGAAATTTAAATGTTAGGTAGCAGTAGCTGTTGCCCCCATTGTGAAAGCAATGAAGAACAATTGTCTGGATTGATAACTTCTCAAGTGCAGTTTTGTTTTATGATAGCTGGATGTATTTTGAGGTCCTTTAGAGGGCATTTCTCTGATTGTACTGAGACAAGAAAAATCTTATGCTAATTTACGTCTTTGAAGTTAAATTATCTCTGTTAAGTAGGGCTGTT
>CM025852.1:21200013-21266087 GCA_003952965.2 Morella rubra
ATGATCTCACAAAAACATAAAATTAGTCCTTAGTGGGGGATTAACGGGAAACGAAAGTGAAATCATAAAAACTAATTTTATGATTTTATTATTACAAGGATTAATTCGATTTTCGCGTATAGCACAGGGACTGATTTTGCATTTATCCCTATATTTTTACCAAACTTTAATATTTTTTTATTAAAAAATTACATCAAAACATATCTTTCTACACCTTTTTACAAACTACAATAAAAATTAAATATCTTTAAAAATTTTACACATACTTTTTACCACCAATATTTAAAAAATACTCCAACTTACATAAAATATTTATAATTCTATAAAAAAATCCTAAAAATCTTCTGATTTTTTATAGAACAGAATCTCCCGATATGCAGTGACTCTCTGGCTTGAGGAAGCAGCCAATGATTTTTATTGGACATCTAACCATTTATTTTCTTTGTGGTTTGGGCTCATACATGACACGGCTCAACAAATTCGAAGACTTTTAGAAGAATTCTGAGTCCAAGAAACTTAATTTAAGCATCTTAGTGGACTATTTAAAATTTATATGTCAGTCACTTTTAAGGTTGTCCTAAATAATCGGTAAACATCAATCAGAATACATCACATGTATAAAATAATAAAAATTATGTAAAAAAAAAAGGTTAAAGAAAAATAGAAAAAATCAATATAAAGGCAGAAAATTCAAAAATAATTTTTAAAGCCACATCACCACCAATAATACTCCATCACATTTACAAAACAGTAGGAAAATAATAAAACCAAAAATAATTAAATGAAAATATAATAATAAAATCATAAAACAAGAAAAGTGTATGTATAGAGAATAGAAGAAGTTAAAATTTCTACGTCAATAAAACATATTAATTAATAAAAGTATGAGAAATAAAACAATAAATAAAAAAAATATGAGAAAGAGAAACATATAATAGAATTGTATGGTGATCGATAATGGGCCTCTATATTTTCCATGCAGCGTGTACCAACCTACCAGGAAGTCTAATGGAAGCAAAGGACAAGAGGTCATTGGGCCGTGACGGCACAAGAGTTTCTCCATTCGACTCCGGTTGGATGGGAAGGAGGAGCTTTTGATTGAACAACGACCATTTTTTCTAAGTGCCAGCCCAATCCCACTCTCTGCTTTCCTTAAGCCCAATCCATTTTTGTGAACACACTGGTGTCCCTTCCTTACGTCGACCGTGGATTTTGACTTGCTATTGACACGTGAGAACTACGTACTTTCAAGCCTAGCTGATAACCCACTTACTTTTAGTGTATTTGCGTTGGGTGGGTCAAAATTGTAAAGGCATTAATTGAAATTTTCAACTGGTATTCATCAATATTGCGAAAATCCGCTACATCTGAAGTCCGAACAAAAAAAACTAATGGTCAGGGCAATGGGCAAGGAGCATCAGGTAAATGACTTCGGTAGGCAACTTCAGGAAAACATCGCACTAGGAATGTGCAGTTTGGGCTGACAAGACCTGAGAAATCATGTGCATAGTTGGCCTCAACTGTGGAGAGAAATTTAAGCATTTAGTTGCAAGTTTCACAACTATATTAAGTTCGTCCTCAACTGGAGTCTTTGGAAATGGAAGACGTCGGTCCAACACGTCTTTTAGCTGTACGTTTTTCTTGGCAGATGGAGATGCTAATGAAGAGATGAGATCACCCGGATGCTTTCCGTTCGTGATTTCTAATGTCAACACTCCAAAGCTATATACATCGCATTTTTCAGTTGCCTTCATTGTATAAGCCAGTTCTGTCAAGGAAAAAAAAAACAAAAAGAAAACAAGAATCAAACATTAGATATGCACGATTTCTATGTTACTCTTAAACTAGTATAATGATGAAATAAAATTACCTGGGGCTATGTATCCGTATGTGCCTGCAAGAGTAGTCCAATTGGAAGAGTCTAGCTTTAGAAGCTTAGCAGTGCCAAAGTCCGAAATATGAGCTTCGTATCGAGAATCTAACAAGATATTACCACTTTTTATGTCTCGATGAATAATTGGCAGAGAGCAGTCATGGTGCATATAGGACAAAGCATAAGCCACACCTTTAATAATATTTAGCCTCTTCCTCCTGTCTAGCACTTCAGCAGCATCTTCACTTCTAAGATTTCCAAGCCTAAGATTGTGGCCAAGCTACTTTCGAGGTACTCATAAACCAAAAAAGAATGTCGTGAATGTGAACAGAAACCATAAAGTTTAACAATATTTCGATGTCGTGTTTCTGTTAATGTCCTTATCTCACTTAAGAATTCTTTTTGTAATCTTATCTCTCCCTCATGTCGTGCGTGGAGTTTCTTCACCGCAACTATATGACCTGAGGACAGCTCTGCTTTGTAGACACTTCCATGTCCTCCCTGCCCAATGCAATATCTGGCATCAAAAGACTCTGTTGCCTTTATGACTTCTTTATACAATGTTCTTCCGTCAAAAGTTGACACTGAAGTAAGTGCTTCATCCACGTCGCTTTCCTCTGATTCTGGATCTTTCTCTCTTCTTTGCATACGGAGAAAAATTTGAAAGCAAGTCTCCATTGGAAGATGGGTTAGTGGGGTTGTTCGATTGTATCCATTGGAAGATGGGTTAGTGGGGTTGTTCGATTATCAACTAAAGCAAGTCTCCATTGGAAGATGGGTAAGTGCGGTTGTTCGATTATCAACTCAAGCAAGTCTTAAGGCCAACCCAACCCAACCCCACTCTCTTCTACGAAATTCATGGAATGCAGTTATTCACATTAAAACAATCACTTTTCTCATAACAGACAAAAAAACTTCTTTTTACTTTTGAAATGTTGTCTGTTATGGCAAAACAATTGAATGCAACGTTATGGCCGTTTACTATTTCACATCTGGCCGTGTATTACGAAAGTCATGGCAAAACAAACTTCTTTTTACTTTTGAAAAACTTTTCACAAAATTCACAAAAGCCTGGCAGCGTTTCACAAAAAGAGAATTACTGCAACCTTTGCATTGCTTCATTCACACATGGCAACGGTTCACAAAAAATAAAAGCCTTTGCAAATGAACAGTAAGAAGTAACGTAATTCACTGTTCTTTCTTGTTTGCATATGTAAAAGAAAAGTAAAATAAAAATGAACGGCAATTCACCTTGCAAACGAAAAAGGACAATCGGGAGAAGTTTGCCTCAGTTTTTCATTCAGTATGTAACACTTTTGCCAACAGTTTCGCATTTGCGTTTCATTTCATTGTCGCATGAAACTGTATATCGTTTGAGTAATCACAAAATAACAAATCTCATGACACTCTACTCTGATACCAAATATAAGAACAAAGATAGATAGATACTAACATTGAACCATGAGATTCATTGACACTTAAATTTATAATGAAAAACTTTGAAGAATTGATAAATATGATCATTCTAAAAAGAGAGCTTATGAATCGTTATTAATCAAAACACATGTCTCCTCCATCAAGAAATTAAATAAATAATAATTCTTTTAAATCCATTACATCCATATTTTATATCAAGAAATTTAAAGTCCAAATATACTTACCAAATATGATCCACTTAGAGTGGTTAAGGATGGTACATAACACAGTTAGTTGGGGAGAAATGTGAAACGCGTGGGAGGGATAGAAAAATTGTCATATGCAGGAAAAGTGGAATAAAAGTGTAATTTTTACAGATTAAAAAATTAATTTCTGACTAAAATAATTGAAAATTTTGAGGAATGGTAGAGAACACAATTAGGTACAGTTTGTTTCTCTAATATTTTAGTCATAGAAATTTCTAACAAAATAAATATATTCCAAAATGTTTAACTTTTACACATACACGCATATTCACTTCACCTTTCATAAATTTTAATAAATCTCAATAAAGTAAAAATTTTTAAAATTTCGAAAATATACTTTAAAATTTTGACAAACAAACACCCCTAATTGAGGAGAAATATGAAACGTGTTGGAGGGAGAGAAAAATTGTCCTATGCAGGAAAAATAAAAAGAAACAAATAAAAAGCGTTAGCTGGCTCACACGGCAAAAGTCAAGCTTGAGCTCGAATTATTTGACGGGGAAGGACCGTTTCCCCCCAAGTAGTCCACACTACCTATTATGCAGAAAAGAAAAAGTCCACACTACCTTTTATCAGGAAATCTTGGGTGATATCTTTTGATTCTTTTTTGTCGTCAATCTTGCGCGATCTCTCGTCTTTGTCGTTTCACCTTTTCATTACTTTTCTTTGGGTGGAACTCGCTTTTTGTTACCTCTTTTCCAGTTTCTCCGATTATTTATTTCATTTGGCCTCGTTTCCACAATAGACGACTGTGAAAAATATTCTGATCCATACAGTTAATTTATTTAGATACCGTCTATTCAGGGGCGGATTTAAGCGAAAGCCTTGAGCAAAAATTCAAAGGAGGCTTTTTGTAATAATTTATGTACAGGACACAGCAAGTGTTCAAAGAATCTAAACTTGAAGATCTATTGCTCGTAAGAGTGGAATGGAAACAGAGTAATCCCATCCCACTTCGGCACAGTCTTGCTTGATGGACCGGCTCCTCAAATCTTGTAGGAAAGCATCCACACCTAAGAGCTCTTCAACTTTCTCCAAGAGATCTACGGTCTTAGCAACTTACCACTCAAAAAAAAAAAAAAAAGGAAAGAAAAAAACATACAAGTGGGATCAAAATAAGTTGGCTGATCTCGTGCCATCTTCATGCCACGTGAAACATGAAACCAATTTTACATTCAGGCTCGAAGTGAGGGATGTGTGATGCTGCAGTGGACCGAAATACCAATTGAGAAATTCTCGACAGTTCCTCCATTGACTGGACTTGCAGCTCACTCGTGGTACAGTGGCAGAACGAAGCCAAGCTGGCGACGGAAAAGAGATTTTCATCACTGCAGAAAATGAAAATCTCCTACGAATCATTACATACACTAAATTTTTTAATGTTTATGTTTCTAGTTTAGATATCCTAAAAATGTGAATGGTAGGGTTTTATGTGAATCCCAAGGAAGAATGGAATTAATTCGTTTTAGAAAAACATTGTAATCATTGATGTTAGGACATCCACAATCTGTAAATGTAAACTTGGTAATCCAGCTAGAAGGAAACATTTGTCACTACTTATAACCAGTACTCTTTTATGGGTAATTCTTTTTTTTTTTTCTTTGCAACTTGAGATACAATTCGGGTCAGCGGGTAATCGCTTCCCGAATATAAGCAGTATTGGAAAATACATTTAAAAGCAAGTATTTGTCACAGTGTTGCTTAGCGACAAAAAAAATTAAAAATTAAAAAAAAAAATTACTCGTCATAAATATTTAGACGAGGGTAGAGGCTCTCTCACTCCCACCCATTCCTGAATAGAGTTAAGAAAGTCATGCTATTATATGCATAATCAAAGAAAAATTATAAGAAGAATTATCACGCAAAAATACTTATTCTAAAGTACTTTAAGTAAGAATCATTTATTTTTACTGTACACACTAATGATGAATAATATACAAAAATT
Source organism: Morella rubra (assembly GCA_003952965.2). NCBI lineage: Eukaryota > Viridiplantae > Streptophyta > Magnoliopsida > Fagales > Myricaceae > Morella > Morella rubra. Next base: position 21,205,514 of record CM025852.1, read on the forward strand.
GAAGAGAGAGAGAATTGAGAGATTTATTTTGGTTCAGCAAGATGCTAAGTCACATTAGAGCGGTCAAAGATTTTACTATGAAATGTGATTTTTGCGTTATATCATAGACTGACTATTTATAAGAAACCCAGACCCTAGCATTCTAAACTATTAGAACTCATACTGAATATTCCAATTAAAACTCTATCCTTATAAAATCAACTTAGATATCTTATTAGATATCCTATTAAACTCAACTACTTAGATCTCCTAAAAATAGGAGTCATCTTTATCCAACAATCTCCACCTTGGCAAATATTGCCTCTTAGAAGAAAATGAAACAAGTTTTCGCTGGAACTAATAAGTTAGGAACACCTTCCTCTCTCTAGCACCTAGAGAAATTTATCAAGTCCAACCAATGCTTGAAATTTTTTGTACCTTGAACAATATTCTTCTGCATAGAAGTCTCTAACTCCACCTTCACCACCTGCTTATCACTGCTACTACTTTCTAACACTTGTTTCTCTTTAACTTAAGTACTTTTCAAAATAGATTTTTCATCAAATATCATGTCTCTAGTTATTACTACCTTATTTGCCTTTGGATCCCAAAGCTTATAACCCTTAACTCCTTTCTCATACTCGAGAAAAATACACTATCTAGACTTTGGGTCAAGTTTCGATCTCTCTTCATTAGGAATGTGCACATAGGCTGGACAATCAAAAACTCTCAATCCAGAGTAATCTACCTCATTACCTATCGACACCTCCTCTACAACCTTACAACCTAATGCTGCCCTCAGTGACCTGTTTATCAAGAAACATGTCATACTCACTGCATCTGCCCAGAATTTTTTTGCAAGTCCAACATTTAACCTGAGACACCGCGCTCTCTCTGCAATAGTCATGTTCATCCTTTATGCTACATCATTTTTGTTGTGGTGTCTTGCGTACTGTAAAGTGTCTCTTTATCCCATGCTGCTCACAAAACTCCATGAACTTTGCATCTTTGTACTCAGTACCATTATTTGTCCTTAGACACTTGATCTTCCTATCGATCTGATTTTCTACTTCAGCTTTCCACAACTTGAACTTGGCAAATGTCTCTAACTTGTGCCGCATGAAGTACCCCAGACCTTCCTGGAAAAAATCATCAATGAATGTGACAAATTACACATGTCCTCCACGTGATGCTACCTGCACCAGTCCCCAAAGATCTGAATGAATGTAATCAAATAAAATTGTCCGTCTAAAATATATTTTTTTTTTTAACAAATGATGTAGAGTATCTTAAGTCAATAGTTGAAAGGTGAAATATGATACATGAACTAATTTGGAGTGTAAATTGTTAGAATATATAATTAATTGATAAAAAAAAAATATTTGGTAAACATTGTAGTACACCCTGTATCTTTGGGCAAAATTAATCTGACCCCTCAAGTTTCAAAATATTTTATTACGCCCATATATTTCAAAAAAAAAAACACTCTCCTACTTTCGTTGATTTGGCCATTAAGTCTTACAAAAAATAATGTGAATTGACCGAAATGCCTCTTCAAAGAAAAAATAATAATAAAATAAAAATAAATTAAAAAATAAATAGAATATTAACTAGAGTTTCAATATTTTAATTTAAAAACATTAGTTTTTATTTATATATCATTTTTTATTTTTGAATAAATTTTATTTTTTAATAATTTTGTCTTGTAGTGGCTTTTTATTGATTTTGCATGTAGTCTAACAACTAAATCAAATGGAAAGTAAGACTTAATTGTTTTTGAAACATATAAGGTGTAATAAAATATTTTGAAACTTAAGAGTAGCTTATTAATTTTTATTTATAGATATAGGTCCTATCATGGTACTCAACTTAATATATTTTATCCGATAATGAAAAGAGACAGCCACGGTGTTGTTAATGATATCCAGGATTTTTTTCCTTCTTGACCATAAAATGGAATATCATATTTTATACTTGTGGAAGGAAGAGAAACACGTGTATGCAGAAAAAACAAACAAATGAACAGCGTTACGGGCTCACAAGCGAAAATGCGATCCTCAGCTGAATGCATCGACTCACGAAAAGGTTATTTAAGGGGGGAGTGACCGTTTCCTCCGATACCTTAAGATGTCTAACAAGTTCCTCACTTCCTTTGTATTTTATGTGATTGCATTTCTCATCTTTGCTACTGATAATGTTGCGCCCCGAGAAATCACGGTGACGGGGGCTCCTCAGCACAGTGAGTAATTTCATTCTGTCAACTTTTTCTTTCTTTTTTTTCTATGCAATTTCACTGATATGTTAACTTATATCATAAGAAATCTTGTAATCTCTTCTTCATAATTTTCCCTTTTCATTATTTCTGTACTGGGTGAAACATAAAAACGATCTTCTAAACCATAGATCTCAACGAATCGACTTCCAGAGAATCACTAATCTTATTTGTCGTTACAAAAAATAACAAAAACATAAACACCAAAAGTATAACTTTCACAACGTAATTAGATTTCCTCTAACAAAGACTTTCTTTTGTAAATATATTCTTTAAATTCCCAGTAAAGTCAACTTAACTAGACTCAAGAGAAACAGTGACGTGGTTCTAGAGAGAGAGAGAGAGTTTTCCTAACCCTTACCTACTCTCCGCTTCTTCTCTTTCTTTCCAGCGGTGGGAGCTGAGCAGTCAGCTCCTCCCACCCCCCACCTCTCTCCAAATCTTCTTCTCTGGCCATTTCTCACCATTCTCTCCCTCCCTCTCCTTGTTCTTTTTCTTGCGGTTTTTGTTTGGAAACTTGGGGGTTAAATCTAGGTGTTTTTGTTCGCTATTGATGGACACCGCCCAACTAGTCGCCATTCCCACCTCCAAGCGTGCTCTGCCCATCCGGCCCCGCTCCTTTTGGCCACCGCATGATGGTATACACGCTACATGCTCTGTGCGTGGATCTCATGCTCTTAGCCTTTGTTCTTCATTTTTGGGCTATTTTTGGCCATCTCTCTAGGCCACGCGCCACTTGGGTGGCTTTTCCTGCCTTGGGAACCCATCGCCTCCAAGTTGCTACTTTTCAGCCCGCATGTGGGTCCCACGCGCCGCTTTCTGCCGCCGCGCGTTGTCTCCACACTCCACCGGTGTTTTTGGCTCTTCAGTGCCTTCTTGGTGGTCCTCTAGTTCCGGCTCGATTTTTTGTTTTTGTTTTGTTTCGGCCTTTGTAAGCCTTAGTTTGTTTCTTGTTTGGTTGTTCTTGGCTCTTTGGTGGGCTTTTTCAGTCCCTTGGTGATTGTTATGCCTTATTTACGATTTTTCTTGTATGGTTTAACTTTTGAAAATACAAGTCTAATAGCAGTATTAAAAATATATATATATATTCTTTAAATTCCCAATCTTCAAAAGAAAACCTCAAAAGATACTATGTCCAAAATTTTCATAATGATTGTATAGAAAAAATTTCTAATTTCAAATTAATTGCTCCCATTATTTATCTCATTCGATCTGTTTTGCAGAAGAGCCGGATGTACAAATAGGCCGTATGCAAAACTACTGGAGTGCGGAACTGCCAGACAAACCTGTGAGGGATGCACGTTCTCCCAAGAGGGAACTGCTAGACAGACCCAGGAGGGATGCACGTTCTCCCCAACCGAAAATACCGTAGAGCTAGAGATGAAAATAAGTAGTGGCTTTGAGTATTTTTTTTTTGGTTGGGTAAAAAATATTTTTTACCGGGAATAGTGTAATAAAAAAATGGTTGAAATTTCTAAGAATTATTAGAATTTATAAAATATTATTAGAGTTTGTAAAAATTTATTGAATTAGTAAAAATTTTTAAAAAACTTTCCACGCAATTTTGATTGTTTCTCAAGGACAACTGCGTTCAAATCCCATAGGACACAGAGCGGGCCTATTAGGCAAAGACCGATCGCGATTGGTAGGTGTTGAAAACATATATGTAATTGAAAGATAAGTGACAACCCAGTCAGAGATTTTTTTAAAAAAAAAACAAAAGATAACCTAGCCAGAGAGTCTTTTTTGTCCTTTCTTGTGAGTCTTTTTTTCTTTGTTTTACTTTCTAAATGTCTTTATTCATCATGAGCTCGAAATTTAGCTGTACATCTTACTTAAATTTAATTAAATATTATATGTGTTGGACATTCTAATTAAGGGATAGTTTAATTTATGCATGAAGAGAAGTGTTAAATAATATAATGTATCAATTTGGTCGCTTAATTTTGACCTATTTTTTAAAATACTCCCTTCATTTTCAATTAGATCACAGACAGTTTTCAATTTTTCACCAATAACTCGTAGGATTCTATTGTCATTTTAGTTTAAAAAAGGGACATCCATGTCACATCAATTAAATCTCACGCCAGGCGTCTCTGCCCATGATGCCACATGCCCGCAGCGCCAGCTCATTTAAAATCTCCAGACCACCCATTTAAAAATGCCAATTGGCATGCCATGTAATTAAAATCACCAAATAAGCCGTGAATCTCCCAAACCCCTCTTTTCTATCGATGCTCCCCCACATCATAAACCATGGATGGTCCCCCAACACACATGTCATTTGTGCCCTAGATCTCAACAACAATCGATGCCCAAAATTCACAAATTGGCAAAGATAACCGAAATAAAAAGAAATTTTTTGTGAATGGTAAGAACAAATTGTTTCTTATGAATATGCTTGTTCAATGTATCATGGATGACCATTTGACTTTATTACCTTGAGTTTTCCTTCATTTTGATCTTTGTAAATACATCTGCATTTTTACAATACATGATCATGGAGATAAAACATTCATGTACCTTGATTTCTACAACATTTATGTATCTATGATTTGTATTCTATGAATTTGGTCATGACTCTATGCCTATATAAAGGGGATTTGAAATGAGTTGTAGATGGAACAATAATATAAAGAATATATCATAGTTTTTGAAAAACTATTTCTCCTTACCCTTTCATTTACTTTTCTCTTACTATTATTTCAAGTTTCATATTGTTATGTTCTCCTTAGATTCATAACATTTTTTAATTATGAAGCAAAAAATAATAGAAAGAAGGAAAAAAAAATATTTTTCACCCATGAATTACTATAATTTTTGCATTTTGACCCTTTTTCAAGGGACAATAGCCTCCAAGTCCGGACACGGAACCGGCTTATCAAGTGAGGGCCCATCTCATGCAGTCGCGATTCAAAGGGTAGGCCTTTATATAAGTTTCAATGATAGAGTTAAACAAATTAAAAAAGAAAAAAAGAAGAGAAGAACCAAATTAGCATAATGGAGTTAATTCGTTTTAGAAAAGGGTTAAGTAGCTATGTAATCCATCGAGGCCAGTTTCTCCGGGTATACATTTTCAACGTTCATGTGGTTTGAAGTTAAGGAAACTCTCCTCTCACCCCTGTCAATACGTCGCCTATTTTTTTCTGCAAAGAAACAACTTACAACATAGAAATAAATATCCATCCAATTACATTAAGTCGTTGGTCCAACATAGAGCAATTAATTTACGTAGTCGTTCCCCACGCAGTTTTGACTATTTCTTAGGGGACAACTGCCTCCAAGTCTCTACACGGAGCAGGCCCATCAGGCTAGGATCCATGTCACGCGGTCGAGTCCATGTCATGCGGTCGAGATGTGAAAGGTGGAGCTTTATATAAATCCCAAAGATATAGTTAAATTTACCATGAAAAAGAGAAGAATTAAATTAGTAAAATGAAATTAATTCTTTTTAGAAAAACATTGTAGGCATTGATGTTGGGACATCAATATACACTTGGGTAATCCAGAAAGAAATATTTGTCACTACATCTAACCAGTGAAAGTACTCCTAAATATGATTATACAAGTAGCTTATTTTGCGTTTTACATATAGATAGAAAAGAAGGTTGTTTTGATCCTCATGAGTACATCTGAGGACAAAAATCCTTGGATTCTCGATTGACTTCGAATGCGTGGCAAGAGGACAAAAATAATTGTGTGGTTCGGTTAATGTCCCTTCCATGCTCCCTAGCGAGCTCCAAGTTTGAGCCGCAAGTTTTAGAAGAGACGATGAAAACCAGGTGGAGAGTCTACTCTAATTTCTATCATTGGCTAACTATTACTTTGTTCCGGATAATTAAAGTACCAATGCCTTTCTTCACTATTGGCTGACTGCGTTAATTTGCTTTCCTTGGATTTTTTGTTTGTTTTCCTACTGGTTGAATCAGAGCTTTCAGTTTCACATGAATGTCGTAAAAGTCAAAGCTATCCCCTGATTTGGATATTACAAATTTGTTTTTGCACAACTAGACAAAATGCGGGAGTATCCAAAGAAAAAAAAAAAATAGATGAAATGGTTTGACAATTATTTGGGGATGTCAAGAACCAGTTTTTGAATTTTCAAGCAAAAAAAAAAAAAAAAACAGAAGTAATTGAAAAGCCATGACCTAAAACGGAGTTCTACGTACGCTCTAATTTTCAATCCCAGCACTTGAAAGTACTCCTAAATATGATCATATAAGCAGCTCATTTTGCAAGCAATTGAGTTCTTCGCTCGCGTTATGATTATATAAGCACTCGAATTAAAGTACCTCCAAAATCACCACCTCGGCCGCTTACCGGAGTGCGCTGGCGCCTTGCAAGTTGCAACATGCACGAGTGGGGGGAGCTTATTCAGATTCCAACAAAGGAGATTAAACCATTTTTTTTCCTCTTATCGTGAGACGCAACACCTAATCACTAGAATGATTTTTTTTTTCCTAAACCTTTTTTTTTCTTTTTTCTAAACCACTAGAATGATTTTTACTTGGAACTCCGTAGTCTCTGACCTCGGGACAATCCCCATGGTAAATGCTGGTGTGATATTTATTGAGAATCCAAAAATACAACTCCCATTTTGGCCTGACTAATACGCTTCTAGTCCTAGAGGACCATCTTCTTCATGACCATAATCTTCTGGGGTGAAGTCAGGAGGGGCTAGGGGCTGTGCTCCCCCTCCCAAAAATGAAAAATATAGAGAATTCTTATTAGGGTTAATTAGTTTACTAGTTTTTGAAGTATTGTCTAATTTCAAATGGGTCCTTTAGAGTAAATTTCATCCTAAACTGGTAGCTGTACAATTCTTGTTGTTCTGGGTAATTATTTTATCTACTTAAGTAACCCTATAAATGAAAAAAAAAAAATCTAACTTGACTAATATATACACATATTAATCAATTATCAATAATTACCTATTTTTCTAAATTTCCAAATTATTGGTAATTGAAATGTTCATATTTTTAAATTAACATTTATTTCGAAAAAATACAAGATTGAAAGCTCCCATACAAACATTATAAATACTTGAATAAATGATTGACAAGATACGCCATCATTTATCAAAGTTATTTTTGCCCCTTACCTTTCTTTCTTTGTTTTTTTTTTAATCGGCAACATGAGTAACAAAACCGAATACAAGAACTAAAACACATCAAACGATCTTCTCCGCTCAAACACAGAGCGGGAAGACAAGAAATAACAACAGACCCAAAAATAAATTTGAGCACTTAATTTCTCACCGGGTCCTCGGGGAGTGGACTCCTCTTTCTAAAATTTTCAGGACGCATTAAAAGCAGGTTACCCGTAATATTCCTCTTTAGACTCCCACAAATCCACTAATTGATCAGCGTCTTTATCATGAGCAAGAAGCCAAGTATTTGCTAAGAAAAAAAAAAAGCCAAGCATTTTATTGGGCAGCTAACCTTTTAATTTCAATGTGGTTCCGAGCTAGCTCATATAATAAGACAAGCCCAACAAATTGAGGACCTTCTAGAAGAGATTCTGAGCCCAATACGCTAAATTTTCAGTCTAAAGTGTTAACGGTCAATTTAAAATTCATAAATTCGTAAATAAGATGACGTAAATTATTGGATTTGATGGATTTGAAAATTTTTTTATTTTAAAATATTTGTTTATTGAAAATAGTGTAGATTTTATTTGATTATGTAAAATATGTGTTTAGGTTTGTAAAAAAGTGTCGACTGTGTATAAAGTTGTTAGAATTTGTCTAAAAACGCAAAGCTATTGTCCTGATTTTATTAGGTTTGATTTTAAGCAGCTACATAAATTGCGGGAGTATCTGAAGAATATTAACGAAAAAAGGAATTAAAATTGTTGGACACATTAGGGATATCAAGAACAAGTCTTTTTCATTTTGCAGCAAAAAAGTAGTAGCAACAATTGGAAAGCCGTGACCTAAAGTGTAGTTCTACCCTTCAGTTTCAAGCACAAAACTTAAAAAGGCTGAAGATGGTTATCATATATACAGCTCGTTTTTTAAATTATTAAAGTACTAATATACTAAATAAAGGAAGGTTGATTTCATTATAATAATACAATGAGTGTACATTATCAAACTTTTAGTTTATGGCAGTTGGTGAAAAAATAGAAAGAAATAATTTGAGTAAATTTTTAATATTTATTGTAATGAAAATATATGATTTGATGGAGAAAAGTTATTTGTAGTTATTTTATTAATCAAAATTTTAAAACACAACATTTTGATTTGGAAAATGTGACCTAAATAGAGGAAGGTTGATTTCATCATAATGATACCTGATTGTACATCACCAAAATTGAGAGCAGTAACTAAGGCTAGAAAATTGCATTCAGGTTTACCCAATTCGTTGGATAAGAGGCCCACAATGGCCCAGCTCTAAAGGTCCAACTCCTAAGGCCCAACATTTCGGCTCGGTATTCGATGAAGAGAACCCGTCAATTTAGTGTACGGGAAAAACTGTCCGCCTAAATAAAACTACCAATAACTACCTTAAATATAAAAACTAAGAAACCGTCCATGATATCCGCGATATAAAAGGTTAAGAAAAACAGTAAGTATAAAAAGGAGGTGAATTAACGAAAGGAAGGTATGCAACTTTTGGCCAAATAAATTAGAAATATTAAAAATTTGAAATAGAACGAAAGACTGACTGAACCATCAGAAGACTCATTCCCTCTCGGTGGAAAAAAAATTGTAATTGTGGTGTGTAGTTGCGAAATCTAGTGTAAGGAATTAAACTTTTTGAGCACATTAGGGATATCAAGAACAAGTCTCTTTCATTTTGCAGCAAAAAATGTAGTAGAAATAATTGGAAAGCCGTGACCTAAAGTGTAGTTCTACCCTTCAATTTCAAGCCCAATACTTAAAACGGCTGAAGATGGTTATAATATATACAGCTGGTTATAATATATACAGCTGGTTTTTTAAATTATTAAAGTACAAATATACTAAATTAAGGAAGGTTGATTTCATCATAATGAAACAATGCGTGTACATTATGAAAATTTTAATTTATAAAAATTGATGAAAAAATAGAAAGAGATAATTGAGTAAATTTTTAATGTTTATTATAATAGAAATAGATGATTTGATGGGGAGAGATTATTTTATAATTATTTTATTAACCAAAATTTTAAAACCTAACATTTTGATTTTGGCAAATGCCACATGTATAGAGGAAGGTTGATTTCATCGTAACGATACCTGGGTGTACATCACCAAAATTGAGAACAGTAATTAAGGCTAGGAAATTACGTTCAGGTTTACCCAATATGTTGGAAAAAAGGTCCACATTGGCCCAGTTCAAAAGGTCCAACTCATATGGCCTAACATTTCAGCTCGGTATTCAATGAATAGAACCCATCAAATTTACTGTACGGAAAAAACTGTCCACTGAAAAAAAAATAAAAAAATAGTAAATAAAACTACCTATAATAACTTTAGGCATAAAAACTAAGAAACCGTCCATGATATCAAGATGACTAGCAATGATATTTAAGGGAGAATGACCACCGCTACCCCATAAAATTGAAGATTGCTTGCAAGTTGTCCACTCCTGCTCAATTTTCATTGTACCCGATCCGCCCTAGAAATGTTTGGTCTAAAATGGATAGGGTGACATTGGAGATATCCCGCCAAATGCTGTTATTGTTAGGCCATAGCCATTCCCCTCCCATAACCACTTTGCTCACTTGCGCATTAGGATCCATCCCAGAGTTCATGATTTGCACCTTGGTGAAACTAGCACTGAGGATTCCCATAGGGTGCCAGTTATCCTCCCAAAGGAAGATAGTGTCACCATTGCCAACCACATGGCACATATTTTGTCTCGCCATACTCTTAAGGGTAAGAATATTTTGCCAGTTCCAAGAGCAAACACTAGGACATTTTAAATTCCAAAAGCATCATCCCTGAATGAGGTATGTTCTAATCCAATTCACCCAAATAGATTGATCATCAGCAGTGAAAACGTGCCATACATGTTTTAGCATAGCTGCCGAATTCCATCGAGCAACATCAATCGTCTCCAAGCCTCCTTTTCTCCTTGGAAGGCAAACATCCATCCAGGAGACCTTAGCACCACCTCTGATATAGCCTTAGCCCTGTCTAATATCTCACCCCTAGCTATCAATTCCCAACTGTCTATGTCCTTTTCTCCTTTGGTGGTAGGCTTGGACCAATCTGGTGGTTTTGATCCTGGCTCCGCCTCCCCTGAATCGAGTCTATTGGCTCTTTTGGTGAAAGATTCTCTTAGCAAAAAAGGTCCAAAGTAGAAAAATAAACCCTCCCCATCTTTCTCGGGAGGAAAAGAAAATGAGCTTGTATGCCTAAGGTGGTGCACTTTTGCTTTTTAGATTATGTTTCTAGGATGTTGGAATAGTCGGGGCCTCAATGACCCCTTGAAACAGAGTAAAGTTCACAAATATATCCTGGAGCACCATCTCAACTTTGTTGGGCTTGTCGAGACGAGAGTCAAGCTGTGCAATAAAGAAAGAGTCCAGACAGTTGTTGCTAAGGAGATGAATATTGTGGATAATTATGCATTTTCCACCAATGGTCGTATTTGGATTTTGTGGGACAGCAGTGCACTGTTAGTCTCTATGGTGGAGAAAACTGACCAGTGGATCCATTGCAAAGTCTTAGAGGATGGAGGGAGCTGGGTCTGCTTTGTGACAATAGTGTATGGGGCCAACGATTATAAGGGTAGAAGGTATATTTAGAATGGCCTAGCTTCCCTAAACATTGTTGATGACCCTTGGATCATTCTTGGTGACTTCAATGCAGTGATATCTCCGAATAAAGTTGTAGGGGGTTAAGCTCTTTGGCCAGCATGGAAGGAAGAATTTAATGCACTCATCTATCAATTAGAACTTGATGACTTAAGATTCAAAGGTCAGTTTCTCACCTGGACCAATAGGAGAGAAGAGAACCCGATCTTACGCAAATTGGATCGCATTCTGGTGAACCAGAAATGGGATGACTTATGGCCTGCCTCCTCCACAACCTTCTTACCAATAGGTATATCTGACCACTCCCCCTCTGTGGTTAAGAGTTCCACTATGCCAAAACAGAAAAAAAACGTTTAAATATTTCGATTTTTGGGTCGATCACCACCCATCCTTTTTAGTGTGGTGGAGAAGTGTGGAGTTTTCCCATTTTAGGTACACCAATGTTTCAGCTAGTGTCCAAGCTTAAGAAGCTCAAAGTGGAGCTGAATAAGCTAAATAATGACAGCTTTGCTGAATTGCCGAAAAGGGTGAAAGAAGCTTGTGAGAACATGCTCAACGCCTAACGAATTCTCCAGTTAAGACCCAATGATGATGATGATGCTAATGCAGAGAAGCTTGCTGTCCAAGAGTATTCAAAGCTAAGAAGAGTAGAAGAGAGCTTCTATCGCCAAAAATCGAGAATCCAGTGAATAACTCTAGGCGACTCAAATTCAGCCTTTTTCTTTAAATTAGTAAAAAAACAATCAGAGCAAGGCTAGGATACAAAGCATAATGAACAACGTCGGAGTCACATTTTTTGATCCCTTTGCCATTATATTTAATATAGTGTTTTAATATTAAATACATAATTAAATAAATTAAATTTGAGTATTACCTACTATAATTAAGAGCAGTCCGGACGCATTAATAATATTCGGACATCCGCTGATATGTTACACGTCCACAAGCACTAAATAAACATCTGCATGTGTTACCATTGCAAAACGTCTGAACTTAGCTCAACTCAACCATCCTCACGTCCTTTTTTAAGCATCGTTCGCACATTATGTCGTCGTTTGCACAGTATATTTGTAACAATTTCTTTTTTTTTAAGATAAAAACAATAAGTGTGCGCACGTTGTTTGTTAGTGTGCGGACGATGAATCTGCTTACAAAATTATATTTGACACAGAAATTCGCTCCGTGTGAACTGGTATTACAGACATTCGCATTGGTTTTCATGACGAAATTGATTTTGTCATGTAATACATTGACGTTCGCACGGGACATGCGAACAGAAAAAAAAATAGAATCCGTGATGTATTTGTATTTGTCACACGAAATGAAAACTGTCTGAACTGTATATGTTGGTATCGGGACACTATTTCCTATGGAACATCACAAATTGTCACTTAAAAAAAAGGGTGACACGCTTCTCCTATCAAATCGGGTGACCAATAACTTTTACTGACAAAATTTTGATTTTAAGTGACAAAAACGTTTGACACCCAAAACCCATTTTGTCATAGTGAAATCGCCGTATCGTGGGATTTGCGTCCTGCATATTCACTTTGATTGTCCAACGGTACTAGACTTCTTATGTGAATCTTTATATTTGAAAATTTGGGGATTTGGTAGAACTTAATTAAAGCGTTAGACCATTAAGAACAAAAGCACATTAAAAATTGACCCACCGTACCCACACACTTACTTACAAGTTCACATATTGAATCAAATTAAAGGAGAAGTGCTTCGGGGAATGTCCGTGTATCCAAATGGCATCTAAGTTTAAGCCAACTTCATAGCGGCCGAGTCAGAGAATTAGCCGAGTTTGAGCCGATTTTATAACCAAGAGTTCTCTAATTTCTACTGGTGGCTAAATTATTACTTTGTACGGTTAAAGTATTTATGCCCTTCTAAATTAGTTATTGGACGAGTTGCAGCGTGACGGAGGCTGTTTGTATTGCTCTTACTCCGATCGAGGAAAGGTTAAATAAGTTGGAACAGTTCATTAGTGGGATGGTCAGGACACAGTTGACGCGTATCGTTACAACAACGATGAGGGAGGACATATCGGACTCTTTGTGGTCCTTTTAATTTTCATGTGGTTCTAAGCTCATACACGATAAGGCCCAACAAATTCGAAGACCTTTCGGAGACATTCTGAGCCCAATAAAATTCATTTGATTTTGGGATAATTTAAGCCAAAATTCAAATTTATTTCAGGACAAATATAAAATCCACAATAGAGGTAATTTCAAATTGCTTAATTTAATCGATCAAAATAAATAATTATTATAAAAAGCTTAAGATGCAATTGACATTTATAGAGTTGGGAAAATACGGTACGATTGGTACGTTGACTAGGATAAACTTTTTTCAAACTTATTTTTACCCCTTCTTCCCTTACTCATTCTACCTTTAAGCACAATAGTTTCGCCGGATTCTCGAAGACGCTCTTTCTAAACTTTGCAGGGGCATTAAAAATCCATTTGCCTCTAATATTCATCCTTAATTTGAGTCCTCTAAATTTCCAAAGTCATAAAGTACCTTTCATCTCCAACAAAACTTAGAATAATTCGAAAGAAAGGACAGAAATGCAAAGGGCCGTGATCTGGCATGCTACCCTTTTAATTCTTGTCCGCCCTTGCGGCTCTTGGCATTAGGGCGGCGAATAGCTTATAGGGCTTGATCATGATATAAAATTAATAATAAATATATTTAAAATGTTAATTTTTCTTGATGAGATGCAAAATTACCTATCAAAATTATATATCTAAGAAGTGTTAATATATCAGTTTTAATTGAAAATACTTTTAGGTAGTCCTTTTTGAGATTGAACTAAATTTTCTATTTTTATCTGCTTTTTTATTTTATTTTTTATATCAAAGATTTGTATTTTCTATTACACATATATCTCAAAACTATTTTAAATAGAAATAATTAAAACTAAAATAAACATAAATACAAACTTAGAATAAAACTACAGTAAAAAATACAACAAATAAAACTTAAAATAAAATTAAGATTTTGAATAATAGCACATCGGGCCTCAGCAACAAGTGATCTCAATTAGATAAAGGACCAAAGATAAGACTTGTGAAACACCAAAAAATAATAGAGATATAAATAGAATGAATGAGAGGATTTTTTATTTAAGACAAAAGCAAGTAGTTTATGACATAATTTGTAAAGTACTTTAATTATCAATTAAGTCCTTTTAAATATAGATTTTTAACTTGTTAAATGCATGCAGAGGTAAAAATAATAAATAGATTAGGTGCCCTATTTAAATGGCTAGCAATTATTTTTAGTTTATTCAGGTATGCATGGGTAAAAATTAAATAAATTAGGTGGTAAGTTTAAATATATTAATATAAGAGTTTATAGGGCTTTTCATTTTAATCAATTAACTCCTTTAATTAAGGAAACTTTATAGGGTTCATTGTTATCCCTTTAATTAAGGACACTTTAAAAAAGGCCTAAAAAACTAAAGAGTTAATGATTCCTTCATGGTTTTAATAGGCTTCTTTTTAGAATAATAAATTTAATAAAACTATATACAAATAAATTAATTATATAGCTTTTTAATTATTAAATATAATTTTAAAAGATCCTATTAAAGAAATTTAAAATTTGGGCCTTAGGCAGCTGCTCAGCCGGCACTGAGTGGGAGCCAAGAAAACTCTCTCCCCTCTCTACTCGGTTGTCTCTGACCTCGGGAAACATAAATGATAAATGCTGGTATGATATCTATTGATAATCCAAAAAAACATCTCCCATTTAGCCTTGACCAATACGCTTCTAGTCCTAGAGGTCCATTCTTATTATCATCAACCTTAAATATTCTAACTTCTTGCTTAGAGAAGAAAACTAAATGAAAGTAAAAGAGAAAATGCTTATCGATGAAGGTTAAGTTTCTCCTTGCAGTGACGCTCATGCTTGAGCAAGCAGCCAATGATTTATATTGGACAGCTAACCTTTTAATTTCTATGTAGTTTTGGGCTCATACATGACACGGCTCAACAAATTCGAAGACTTTTAGAAGGAATTCTGAGTCCAAGAAACTTAATTTAAGCATCTTAGTGGACTATTTAAAATTTATATGTCAGTCACTTTTAAGGTTGTCCTAAATAATCGGTAAACATCAATCAGAATACATCACATGTATAAAATAATAAAAATTATGAAAAAAATAAAAAAAAAGGTTAAAGAAAAATAGAAAAAATCAATATAAAGGCAGAAAATTCAAAAATAATTT
This sequence comes from Morella rubra, assembly GCA_003952965.2. NCBI lineage: Eukaryota > Viridiplantae > Streptophyta > Magnoliopsida > Fagales > Myricaceae > Morella > Morella rubra. The sequence goes on from CM025852.1 coordinate 21,220,753, forward strand.
TTAAAGCCACATCACCACCAATAATACTCCATCACATTTACAAAACAGTAGGAAAATAATAAAACCAAAAATAATTAAATGAAAATATAATAATAAAATCATAAAACAAGAAAAGTGTGTATAGAGAATAGAAGAAGTTAAAATTTCTACGTCAATAAAACATATTAATTAATAAAAGTATGAGAAATAAAACAATAAATAAAAAAAATATGAGAAAGAGAAACATATAATAGAATTGTATGGTGATCGATAATGGGCCTCTATATTTTCCATGCAGCGTGTACCAACCTACCAGGAAGTCTAATGGAAGCAAAGGACAAGAGGTCATTGGGCCGTGACGGCACAAGAGTTTCTCCATTCGACTCCGGTTGGATGGGAAGGAGGAGCTTTTGATTGAACAACGACCATTTTTTTCTAAGTGCCAGCCCAATCCCACTCTCTGCTTTCCTTAAGCCCAATCCATTTTTGTGAACACACTGGTGTCCCTTCCTTACGTCGACCGTGGATTTTGACTTGCTATTGACACGTGAGAACTACGTACTTTCAAGCCTAGCTGATAACCCACTTAGCTCTGGGCCTTTTGTTTTTTGTTTGTCTTTTAGTGTATTTGCGTTGGGTGGGTCAAAATTGTAAAGGCATTAATTGAAATTTTCAACTGGTATTCATCAATATTGCGAAAATCCGCTACATCTGAAGTCCGAACAAAAAAAACTAATGGTCAGGGCAATGGGCAAGGAGCATCAGGTAAATGACTTCGGTAGGCAACTTCAGGAAAACATCGCACTAGGAATGTGCAGTTTGGGCTGACAAGACCTGAGAAATCATGTGCATAGTTGGCCTCAACTGTGGAGAGAAATTTAAGCATTTAGTTGCAAGTTTCTATATTAAGTTCGTCCTCAACTGGAGTCTTTGGAAATACGTCGGTAAGTTCTGTCCTCAACTGGAGTCTTTGGAAATGGAAGACGTCGGCAACACGTCTTTTAGCTGTACGTTTTTCTTGGCAGATGGAGATGCAGATCACCCGGATGATTTCTAATGTCAACACTCCAAAGCTATATAATCGCATTTTTCAGTTGCCTTCATTGTATAAGCCAGTTCTGTCAAGGAAAAAAAAAACAAAAAGAAAACAAGAATCAAACATTAGATATGCACGATTTCTATGTTACTCTTAAACTAGTATAATGATGAAATAAAATTACCTGGGGCTATGTATCCGTATGTGCCTGCAAGAGTAGTCCAATTGGAAGAGTCTAACTTTAGAAGCTTAGCAGTGCCAAAGTCCGAAATATGAGCTTCGTATCGAGAATCTAACAAGATATTACCACTTTTTATGTCTCGATGAATAATTGGTGGAGAGCAGTCATGGTGCATATAGGACAAAGCATAAGCCACACCTTTAATAATATTCAGCCTCTTCCTCCAGTCTAGCACTTCAGCAGCATCTTCACTCCCTAAGATTATGGCCAAGCTACCTCTTTCGAGGTACTCATAAACCAAAAAAGAATGTCGTGAATGTGAACAGAAACCATGAAGTTTAACAATATTTCGATGTCGTGTTTCTGTTAATGTCCTTATCTCACTTAAGAATTCTTTTTGTAATCTTATCTCTCCCTCATGTCGTGCGTGGAGTTTCTTCACCGCAACTATATGACCTGAGGACAGCTCTGCTTTGTAGACACTTCCATGTCCTCCCTGCCCAATGCAATATCTGGCATCAAAAGACTCTGTTGCCTTTATGACTTCTTTATACAATGTTCTTCCGTCAAAAGTTGACACTGAAGTAAGTGCTTCATCCACGTCGCTTTCCTCTGATTCTGGATCTTTCTCTCTTCTTTGCATACGGAGAAAAATTTGAAAGCAAGCAAATGTAAAAAACAGCGCTCCCAAAAGAGGAAAAGCAATAACAAACACGAGTTTGTGATCTCTTTTCGAGATATTTTTACAGGGTTGCAGTCCTGCAACGTTGCCACACAATCCCTTATTGCCCTTCAATGCTTCTATAGGAGCATCTAGAAATGCGCTGCTATTGGGAATGGGACCCTGCAACTCATTGTAGGATATGTCAACGTACAACAACCAGTTCATCTTTTCAAAGTCTATCGGGATGACACCAGAGAGATGATTGTGGGAAAGATTCAGCCTCTCCAAGCTCTGCATTTTGCTAAGTTCTGCCGGTATCTCACCAAATAGAGAGTTAAAGCTCAAATCTAGTTTGGAGATGTGAGATAAGCTCCCAAGATGCACAGGAAGCCTATCGCTGAAATTGTTATGGCTGAGATTCAATTCGTGCAGTTTAAACAAGTCCCCAAGGGTAGTCGGAATTGACTGCAACAATTTATTTGACGACAGGTCAAGGTATTCAAGATTAGTCAGTGAGCCGAATTCTAAAGGCACAGCACCAGATAGTTGATTACCATTCAACATCAACTTCACTAGAGATGTCAACCTTGTGAGTTCTTTTGGAATTTGCCCAACTATACTATTCAAAGAAAGATCAAGCACTTGTAGCTGAGAGCACATTCCAATCTCGGGTGGTATACTACCAGTGATGTCGTTCCCGCGGAATTCTAGGGCTTTTAACTGGGGACATTGTCCCCAGTTTTTTGAGATTCTGCCATAGAATTTGTTGTCGCTTAGATGTATGGATTGCAAGTTTGGATAGAAACCAAAGTCGTCGGATATATCTCCAACAAATCCATTGCCTTCCAAACGGAGTCTAACTAAGCTGGTGCAATTTTTTAAGCTTTTGGGTACCCTGCCTATGAAATGATTGTTGTTGGCAGCAATTTCTTGAAGTGATCCGCCATGGCAAATGTTCTCTGGCAAGAAGCCAGTGAATTGGTTTTCGTCCAATTCTAGCCAAACAAGGTTCATGAGATCTCCAAGTCCTTGAGGAATGGGACCAGAAAGTTGGTTGTCACGAAGAAATAAATATTGCAAGTTGCTCAAATTAGCAAATGAAGCTGGAACAGAACCATGGAGTCGGTTTCTGCTCAACTCTAGATCGTTGATGGACTCCAAGTTCCCTATCTCTTCAGGGATGGAGCCAGAAAGGTTATTTCCGAAAAGGTAAAGAAGAGTAAGATTTCCCAGCTCACCCAATGATGCCGGAATCGAACCATCAAGATGGTTTTGTTCGAGGGCTAATTGGGAAAGCGACTTCAAATTTCTTATTTCTGGAGGGATGTGACCAGAAAGTGAATTGTTGAATAAATACACCACAGTAAGTTTTGTTAGGTTCCCAAAAGATGGAGGAATTGGACCTGTCAGGAGGTTACTAGAAATGCCCAACTCAACCAAATTGAAGAGATTTCCCATTTCGGGAGGAATTTTCCCAGACAACTGATTAGCGGACAAATCGAGATAGATGAGTTTGGACAGGAAGCTAATCTGAGGTGGAATGGTACCAAAGATAAGGTTTTCGCTGAGATCAACATATGCAAGATTTGGGAAAGAGGAAAAGGAAAATGCATGAAGCATACCTTGTAGTCCAGAACGGGTAAGGTTCATTCTGATTACACTTCCAGCAGGATTGCATGAAATACCAAACCAAGTGCATGGGCTTGAAGTTCGGTTTGTATTAGCAGAAGAATTGGTAGGACTGTTGAGAACGGAAGTCCATGAAGATAGTTTAGGTAGGTTATTTTGAAGGCTTTTTTTCCATTTGAGAAGAGCAGTTGCTTCTTCTGTAGAAGCAGAAGCAGAAGCAAAAGTAGCATTTGATGATGAAACCAACTGAACAAACAAGACAAAGAACACGAGGATGCATTCTATCTTAAAGATAGAAGAACCGGCCATTGTTGTTGTTCGTATAGCAGTTGCACACTTAATTAAGGGATGTATTTCTTAAAAAGCTGCTGACTGCTTTATTTAAAACCAACTACCAATCATTCTTCCCGGATGCTACTAGGTTAACAGTGCCATCCAATAATTCTTCATAGGAGAAGCATTAAATACTATAGGGCCACTAATAGGAGAAGCATTAAATACTAAGGGCCACTAATATGCGTCTCTCTTTTTAAATTGGATCAATCAAAGCAACTAAAAACGGAAAAATACATTTTTCGCCAACTATTAGAGTTCTGACACTTTGCACCCAATTTCATTACATTTTGCCCCTCAACTACAATCATTAACACTTTGCACCCCTACAGTTAATTTGGATGAAAATTATTATTTTTGTTCAGCGAAATGACAAATTTATCGCTATACAAAATATAATTATAAAAAATTATGAGGGTAAAATCGTCATTTCACTAAATCAAAATTTAATTTTTGTCCAAATTAATGGTAGGGGGTGCAAAGCGCAAACGGTTGGTAGTTGAGAGATAACATGTAACGAAATTTATAGTTTGATATGCAAAGTGTCATAACCTCAATAGTTGGTGGGCGAAAAAATGCATTTAACCCAAACTTAAAAATGTCAATTAGTATATCTAAAGTTAAGTTGACTTAGGATGGTCAATTTATTCTTGGGAAAAAAGTCACTTTGAACCCTTAAATTATCAAGTAAATTTAAAAGAGTGCCCAAAACTACCAATTTTAACACATTGAGCCTATGAACTACCAAATTTCATCAGTTTGCACCCCTAAAAAAAATTCAACCATCAAACTCGCGCCACGTATGTTATAAATGAGTCACGTGACACGATTTTGACCTCCATATTTTAGTTCAGGGCGCAATTTAATCAATTGCGGAAGTTGGAAGGTATAATGTGTTAAGATTGGTAGTTTAAGGTCCTATTTAAAATTTATTTTGTGATTCGAGAGCTTAAAGTGACTTTACCCCTTTATTCTTTTACATAAGCTCTGCACCAATGAATTTATTTATGTATCTAGTAAATAATCTCGAGTCATATTCCGATATTGTGTATAACAATAAGGGTATTTGCTTGAAAATTGAGAAAGTGAGAAAACCATTAGAAGGTTGTTTCTTTAATATCTCTTCTAGACTTTCAAAATATAAGGGTAAAGCATAAGTTAACTCTAAGTATTGATTAAATTACCATAATCTTATATATGATTGCAAGAAGGGACTTTGCCAGATGTTGTAATATTGACATTCAACTGCATATTCCACCATTTACAACTATGGTCTGTGCACTATGCTTGGAAACTAGGGCTTGTGGATAAACTCTACATTTTGATCACATGATAATCACGTCCGTAGACTTGCTGCAAGTCTCCATTCGAAGATGGGTTAGTGGGGTTGTTCGATTATCAACTCCCTTAATTTATATAGGCTGCTGCAAAGGTGGAAAATACAAAGGGCAGGATCTCATGATTGACTCCACTTGGACGGAAAGGACTAAGGAGGCGAATATAAAAGTTTCTTTGAAGCGGGTACCAACCCACCAGGAAGTCGAATGAAAGCAAAGGACAAGCGTTTACGGTCATGATCGATCGGTGGCGGCACAGGAGTTTTCCATTTGATTCCAATTGGATGACAGGGAGGAGCTTTTGATTGGACAACGACCTTTTTATTCTCACTGACATCACAACCCCACTCTCTTCTTTTGGTCAAGTTGATGTTAAGAGTCTTCCACCATTTATAATTAATGGTGCGTTGGTCGCCAAGAATGACAAAAAAAAAGGTGGTGTGTTGGCCGTCCGCCTCTCTATTTTCCATGTAGTGGGTGCCAACCCACCCGGAAGTCTAAAATGCACTATGTGGCGGCACAAGAGCTTCTCATTTGATTCCTGTTTTTTTTTTTTAATTATTATTATTATTTGATTCTAAAATCACTCTGGTGTCTGGTGATGACGTAGTAATGGCGACGTAATTGTATATTTTTTTACCATTTTTATGTAATAATAATATTTCTTGACCTTTATGACTGAAAGAAGCAAAAAGAGACTCCCTGTAGAAATTTCCATGAAAACAATATCTAACTCTGCAACTTTATGTACACAGCTTAACTGTTCAAAGAATCTAAACCTGAAGATCTATTGCTCATAAAAGTGGGATGGAACAGAGTATTAATCGACCCACTTCGGCAGAGTCTTGCTTGATGGACCGGATCCTCAAATCTTGTAGGAAAGCATCCGCACCCAAGAGCTCTTCAACTTTCTCCATTAATAGATCTACGGTGAAAAACGCACTCCCAGCTCCCGATTGATTTAATTATAGTCTTAGCAACTTACCACTCAAAAAAAAAAGAAAAAATACATACAAGTGCATGGGATCAAAATAAGTTAGCTCTAGTACTGCCATCTTCATCCCACGTGAAACATGAAACCAATTTTACATTCAGGCTCGAGCAGTGAGGGATGTGTGTGCTGCAGTGTCGAAATACCAATTGAGAAATTCTCAACCGTTCTTCCATTGACTGGACTTGCAGCTCACGCGTGGTATAGTGGCAGAAAGAAGCCAAGCTGGCCACGGAAAAGAGATTTTCATCACTGCAGAAAATGAAAATCTCATACGAATCATTGCATATACTAATTTTTTAAAAATATTTATTGTTTCTAGTTTAGATATGCTAGAAATGCGAATGGTAGGGTTTTAATTAAATCTGAGTTAAATATACTTTGAAAAAAAGAAGAAAATTAGTAGAATGGAATTAATTCGTTTTAGAAAAACATTGTAGTACGTCATTGATGTTGGGACATCCACAATCGTAAATGTAAACTTGAAATATTTTCAGTACGTCAGCTAATAATTTTTTCAGAAAATATTTTCAGCTTAGAACATTTTCCCATTTTCCTAATTTACATCAAAACATACGCAGCCTCAGAATGGTTGGAGACTCCAAACACACAATCTGTGGAACAGAGAAAGCAAGAATTTTTAGGGACAGTGCCCCCTGCTCCTTGTCTAATGCCACTGCTTGTCATGGAGTACTCATGATGTATGAAAGAGTACTATTGTAGGAGGTGAAGGTCGGAGAGAGACGCCATAAGAGAATTCTTGCTCCTAAGTTCTGAATTCATCTTTTTGTAATGGTTAAGAAAAATTTTATATGTATTTTTCTTGTAGTTTGTAAGTGGTGTGACTTATAAACACTACAAAAAAAAAAACCTTTAACAACGGCTTCTAAAGGTCAGGTATTTTGGTAGCAGTCACAAGTACTGCTATAGATCCGTCGCAATAGACTATAACGGAAATTTTGGTGACAGCTAGTGAAAATTGGGGTCTATAGCCGCGGTCATCTAGTGGTATTTGTGACCGCCACTATAGACCCAAAGCGCAATTGTGCTTTTTTTTTTTTCTTTGCAATGTTTCTTAAAACATTGCTACAAATCTTTAACAATGTTTGTAAAATGCAGCTATAGACTAATCTACTGCGACGTCCAATTTTTAAAAACACTGCTATATGTTTTTAGGAGCATTTTGTGAACCGTCGCTATAGACTAATTTACTGTGGCGTTTGTTAAAAACACTACTGTAGATCGATTTTGGTCTACATTTAAACATCTATAGTAGTGTTTTTATAACCATCGCTAAAGGTCTGTACTATATTTTTTTTTTTGCCAACATTTTAAAACACCACTATATCAGTTTTAAAAACACTACAATAATACATGTGTAAAAACTTGCATTTTTTCTATATTTTCCTGTAATACAAATTTTATTACATTTTTTAATTGATTGATGCAAAAGATAAAAGTGTAATAAAACAAAATATATTTCATTATTGACTAAATAACGTCTTACAAGTTTTGCAACAAATACAAAAAAATTCTAAAAGTTTCTCAGTAGTCTAAAAACTAACAAGTAATGACATTTAACAACAAATAACTATAACTTTAATCCTTAGCAACTTCAGCACCTGCACTAGCACCATCTGCACCAAGCACTATCACACCTCACCATCAACATTGTCTGCAATTGCAATATTGAAAAATTAACAAACAATAATGACATGAACAAAGATAAAAATAAATAAATACAAACACAAAAACTTAGTACACACTTAAAATCAAATTAATGGAAGTCTTCATTTATGTTAGTATCTTACCCTCAGATGTTTTCCGGCAGATACTAGTCTCACATGACAAGCAAGAGAGATGCTTACCGTGGGTGCGCCCCCTGCAAGGCTGTGAATTGCCAACAGGAACAAAAAAAAAAAAAAGAGTTATTAGTGCCATTTTTTTAATCAAATTTTGGCATATAAAGATCTATAGTGTCAGTTTGTATACCTCTTCACCAAATATGACTCGCTCATCGTCATAGCTAGCCTCTTTATGCATGTAGCTCCAATGCTTAATCCCATCATAGACGACTCTAATAAACTCAAAGATCATATTGTTTTTTATGGTTGAATCAAATTAATAGATCCATTTAATATATAAAGATTTAAACAGAGCAACCCTTTTTATATGCTTGGAACAATAAACTCAAAATTTCAAAGAACACATTCCATTTGTTTTTTTTCTCTAACAAATAATACAACTTCAGCACCATCACCTATGCTGCCAGTTCCTCATTCCATCACAGCACCATTTACACCATCACACCAGTCACCAACTAGTTCACCTCATTAGTGCCACTATTAGTTCTATAACATACTGAGAAGGCTAAGATAGAAACTGAACTTGTACATAATTGTGTTTCTGCCATTTTGATTCCCAAGGGAACGACAGCTTGAGTTTAAGGACTATATTTTTTCCTATCTCTCCTTGCTCCATGATTTGTTCCAGTAATCCTAGCAGATCAGCTACCATATCAACTATATAGCTACAACCATGTAATGGAATTTCCATATCCTAATATCATGGGAGATATGCAATGCCATGGACAAGATGCAATCTAATTTTCTTGCTTAGCATTATGTCTCCAATCCATCTCCAATTGAAGCATACAATCAAGTAGTAGACATGAATGGGTATTGAGCTATAACTTACGAAAACTCAGCATAAACACTATCCTTGTTGATGTCAGTAGGAAGTGGCCACACGACCTGGTATGGCCCTTGTGAAATCTCTCTTTTGTGATAGGCAGAAATTGAGCCATTTGAACTACCTGCCACTTTCCAGTACTGGGTTGAGCGTCTACCCCTAACAGTTAACCTTTCAATAGTCACACTTTTATTAGATCAATATCAACTATTTAATTCCAACTTGAGATATTAATTGATTACATTTAAAAAAAAAAAAAAACCTTGAGATATTAATTACAGAGAATGATGTGGCCAACAACAAACCTTGGAAGTTTAATTATTTTTGGAGATACTAGTCTCACATGAAGAGCAAGAGAGATGCTTAACGTGGGTGCCCCTTGCAAGGCTGTGAAATTGCCAACAGGAAATTTAAAAAAAAAAGAGTTGTAGTGCCAATTTTTTAATCAAATTGCAAAGTGCTCTTCTTTAGTTTAAACTTTGAAACTACCCCAATATGGAACTAGACAGCTACTGTACCTACGGATGATCTTTATACTAAAAACTACCCGAACATAGAACTTTTTTTTTCTTCTCTTTTTTCCCAATGCGTATTTCCTAACTAAACAACAAGAACTCAAATTCCTTCAAGCTCGAAATTCAATTTATTGCATAGAGAAAGGAAATAACAATTCCAAATCCGAACATAGCCCAACAGCAAGAACAGATAATCCAGTTCCGGCAAAAAGCACCTTAAAAGCCTGAAACGATTAAAATCCCCAGGACGTACTTTCCGCATTAGCAGAAACCTTTGAAACGAAACCCAACACCAGAATTGACCAGAGAAGAAAAGCGCAAACCGGAACCCAAAAACCCAGTCGCTCCATCAATTCTAGTCCTTCATAATACAACTTGTATTCCTTATCCTGAACCACATTATGGATCATCAAGACCAAATCAAGCGGTTCAATTCTTCTCAAATGTTAGAACCCGTTGACCGATCGATTCGTTGGGCTCCTCGTTGACCGAATCAGTTGCAAACAGCCGCCTAGTACGCTTCAAGAGCTAGAGGAAGACTGCAAAAATCCAAATCTAAATCCAAATCCAAATCTGAGTCGCAGAGACAGAGATGCACGGTGTATAGAACGGACGGGAAGAAATCAAGAGAGGACGAAGATGAAGTTAGCCAGTTAGGGTTCGATGGAGACAGAGTGAAATCGTGAGGGAGAAGAAGAAGAGAGAGTTAATCAGTTAGGGTTTGAGAGAGAGAGAGAGAGAGAGAGAGAGAGAGAGACAGAACCACCAAGCTGAGAGGCGGAGCGGTGAGCTGAGGGAGAGAGACAGCGCCATGAGCGGGTGGGGAGCTACGGGAGCGAGAGAAACTAAAAGAGCTTTCGACGGAGAGGGAGAGCGTTTTATGAAGAGGAAGGGGGAGGGATTTCGATGGGAGAATACAAGAGGAAGAGGGAGGGAGAGATTTCTGTACAGGGCGCGCGGGAAATGAAATTCGTATCAGAAGTTCAAATTTTTATAGCCATTTGAAACTCACGGTGTTTCGCAATTTGCAATTCGAAACTCACCTTTTTCCTTTGTTTTCTTTTTCTCTATATTTTGTTTATTTTATTTTGATTTATATAATGTTCTTTTATTCTAATGACCTAAAATTGAAAAGCCACATGAGCAGCTGATGTGTCAAATTAGTGTCAGATAAGAAAATAATTAAATAAAATTAGTGTCAAATTTCAAATTTTAAAAAATACATATGTATTGTTAATATAACAAGTACATACTTACTGTTTATATAAATATAACAAGTACATACTTATTGTTTATATAAATATGCATATACTTATAACTATCCATTCTTTTAAAGTCTTGTTTTATTATATAATAAATTGAATCACAATACATGGATACACTTAAATAACATTGTTGTTATATATATATATATATAATGTAGTGCAACTATATTACACATATATACATATATATACTCATATATATCACATAACAACAAGTGCTATAGTATATAATTAAAATATTCAATCTTAATATGTACAATACTATAACCTAGATGAGTGCCAAAATGTAAATCTTAAATGTACATTTATATAACATTGTAGTCACAATACATTATTTGCATATCTTATATACTTAACAAATACTATACTATACACATAATATATCATATAACAACTTCTATTTTCATAACACTCATTCTAATTCCATATTTTATTAAATAGGTCCTTTAAAATAAAAATTTTCAAATACATGACAAAATAAAATTATATATCAAAGGAATATAATAATATATAAAATAATTATTAACATTAAATAACTTAGAATTAATAAGTAAAAATATTATTTTTACTTATACTTATAGCAGCGTTTGTGTCAACAAGTGTTACTATAGATACACTTTTATCAGCATTTTTAAAATAAACATTGCTAAAGTGAATGTTTTAGCGGCGGTCACTGTGACCGCCGCTAAAGACACACAGCGTTTGTGTACAAACGCTGCTAAAGCTTACGACTTATAGTGGTGTTTGTGCACAAACGCCGCTAAGTTCAGCTTTTAGCGACGTTTATGGAAAAACGCCGCTAAAGATCTAACCTTTTAGTCGCATTTTCAAAAAGAGCCATTAAAGATTGAACTTTTAGCGGTGTTTTTTGTCAAACTTTTGGCGGCGTTTTTCAAAAAATGTCCCTAAAAGTTTGACCTATAGCAGCATCTTTTCACAAACGTTACTATAACTTCAGCTTTTAGCAATGTTTGTAGAAAAACGCTGCTAAAAATCTAACCTTTAGCAGCGTTTTCAAAAGCGTTGCTTAAGATAGAACTTCTAGCAGCATTTTTTGAAAAAAAAGCTATAGCCGCTAAAATGCCCGCTACATATTTGTCTATATACCCGCCAAAAGGTTAAGCTAAATCCTAGTTGAAAAGTTTATCATTTTAGGTCAGAAAGAGTGTCTTTGCAACACAATTTCCATTCACATTTACTAAGGTTTATTTAGCTTGTTATAAGTGGTTATGCTCGTTAAATCTTTTAATTTATTTTATAAGTAATTCTTAAAATAAAAAAATAGAAATAAAGTTGAAATTGAGCAAAAAATATAGTTATCAACATTGTTTTTTTGGAAATAGATTTTTTAAAATAAATACAAATAAAACTTTTATGAAGAGTAATTTTTATTTTCTTGTTTAAATAAATTTCTTTGGTTTATTTGGTTGATTAAGACTAGTATGATATTCTTATATCTTATTTGTATTTTCTGCAAGAGCGTTTATTTTTTGCATATCTTAAAGTTGAAAGATTTGGCTGTAGCTTGTATGCATGTTTGTCCACCAACGAATGACCAGTGCTATCACTTCTAGTAGCACATCTCAATCAATATTCACAATAGATCCATTGGGGTCAAGGTATCTCCTAATTTATTATGTAATGTGCTATACATGGGGAGGAAGGGTGTTAGACGTGGGGGAGGAGCTTGTCACCCCTTTCTCCACGCATGAAGTCTCCCAAAGGACTACGTGAAGGAGAGGCTATAGCAATGGGGGATAGATGTGCATTACAACAAAGAGGATAGTTGCAATTGTGTTTGTTTGCGGAAGGCTACTGAGGAAAAACTCATGGGCATTCGTCAAAGATGTGCAGAGGACACACAAGATCTTGTTTTCTTTACACACAACGTGCATTGATGAAAACAAAACTTTGATAATGATTACATTTGTTAATTATTGTTAAATTTTTATTTATGAAAATTTTAATCAATTTTTTTTGAATTTATAGTTTTTTTATTATTTTTGTAAAATTTTATAAAATTTTGCATGATTTTTATCTTATCTTTTTAATTTTATCATATTTTTATTAGTTTGATATTTTATCTATTTTTATATTTATAAAACCATTTTTTACTTATTTTTTGAATTATATGATTTTTCTGATTTTTTTTTTTGTTTTATTTTTTATTTTTGATCCTGATCTTAAGCTTGAAGAGCAAGAGAGATGCTTAACGTGGGTGCCCCTTGCAAGGCTGTGAAATTGCCAACAGGAAATTTTAAAAAAAAAAGAGTTGTAGTGCCAATTTTTTAATCAAATTGCAAAGTGCTCTTCTTTAGTTTAAACTTTGAAACTACCCCAATATGGAACTAGACAGCTACTGTACCTACGGATGATCTTTATACTAAAAACTACCCGAACATAGAACTTTTTTTTTCTTCTCTTTTTTCCCAATGCGTATTTCCTAACTAAACAACAAGAACTCAAATTCCTTCAAGCTCGAAATTCAATTTATTGCATAGAGAAAGGAAATAACAATTCCAAATCCGAACATAGCCCAACAGCAAGAACAGATAATCCAGTTCCGGCAAAAAGCACCTTAAAAGCCTGAAACGATTAAAATCCCCAGGACGTACTTTCCGCATTAGCAGAAACCTTTGAAACGAAACCCAACACCAGAATTGACCAGAGAAGAAAAGCGCAAACCGGAACCCAAAAACCCAGTCGCTCCATCAATTCTAGTCCTTCATAATACAACTTGTATTCCTTATCCTGAACCACATTATGGATCATCAAGACCAAATCAAGCGGTTCAATTCTTCTCAAATGTTAGAACCCGTTGACCGATCGATTCGTTGGGCTCCTCGTTGACCGAATCAGTTGCAAACAGCCGCCTAGTACGCTTCAAGAGCTAGAGGAAGACTGCAAAAATCCAAATCTAAATCCAAATCCAAATCTGAGTCGCAGAGACAGAGATGCACGGTGTATAGAACGGACGGGAAGAAATCAAGAGAGGACGAAGATGAAGTTAGCCAGTTAGGGTTCGATGGAGACAGAGTGAAATCGTGAGGGAGAAGAAGAAGAGAGAGTTAATCAGTTAGGGTTTGAGGGAGAGAGAGAGAGAGAGAGAGAGAGAGACAGAACCACCAAGCTGAGAGGCGGAGCGGTGAGCTGAGGGAGAGAGACAGCGCCATGAGCGGGTGGGGAGCTACGGGAGCGAGAGAAACTAAAAGAGCTTTCGACGGAGAGGGAGAGCGTTTTATGAAGAGGAAGGGGGAGGGATTTCGATGGGAGAATACAAGAGGAAGAGGGAGGGAGAGATTTCTGTACAGGGCGCGCGGGAAATGAAATTCGTATCAGAAGTTCAAATTTTTATAGCCATTTGAAACTCACGGTGTTTCGCAATTTGCAATTCGAAACTCACCTTTTTCCTTTGTTTTCTTTTTCTCTATATTTTGTTTATTTTATTTTGATTTATATAATGTTCTTTTATTCTAATGACCTAAAATTGAAAAGCCACATGAGCAGCTGATGTGTCAAATTAGTGTCAGATAAGAAAATAATTAAATAAAATTAGTGTCAAATTTCAAATTTAAAAAATACATATGTATTGTTAATATAACAAGTACATACTTACTGTTTATATAAATATAACAAGTACATACTTATTGTTTATATAAATATGCATATACTTATAACTATCCATTTTTTAAAGTCTTGTTTTATTATATAATAAATTGAATCACAATACATGGATACACTTAAATAACATTGTTGTTATATATATAATATATAATGTAGTGCAACTATATTACACATATATACTATATATACTATATATATCACATAACAACAAGTGCTATAGTAATTAAAATATTCAATCTTAATATGTACAATACTATATACCTAGATTGCCAAAATGTAAATCTTAAAGTGTACATTTATATAACATTGTAGTCACAACACATTATTTGCATATATTATATACTCAACAAATACTATACTATACACATAATATATCATATAACAACTTCTATTTTCATAACACTCCCTCTAATTCCAATTTTATTAAGTAGGTCCTTTAAAATAAAAATTTTCAAATACATGACAAAATAAAATTATATATCAAAGGAATATAATAATATATAAAATAATTATTAACATTAAATAACTTAGAATTAATAAGTAAAAATATTATTTTTACTTATACTTATAGCAGCGTTTGTGTCAACAAGTGTTACTATAGATACACTTTTATCAGCATTTTTAAAATAAACATTGCTAAAGGTGAATGTTTTAGCGGCGGTCACTGTGACCGCCGCTAAAGACACATAAATTATAACAGCGTTTGTGTACAAACGCTGCTAAAGCTTACGACTTATAGTGGTGTTTGTGCACAAACGCCGCTAAGTTCAGCTTTTAGCGACGTTTATGGAAAAACGCCGCTAAAGATCTAACCTTTTAGTCGCATTTTCAAAAAGAGCCATTAAAGATTGAACTTTTAGCGGTGTTTTTTGTCAACTTTTGGCGGCGTTTTTCAAAAAATGTCCCTAAAAGTTTGACCTATAGCAGTATCTTTTCACAAACGTTACTATAACTTCAGCTTTTAGCAATGTTTGTAGAAAAACGCTGCTAAAAATCTAACCTTTAGCAGCGTTTTCAAAAAGCGTTGCTTAAGATAGAACTTCTAGCAGCATTTTTTGAAAAACGCCGCTAAAGGTTTGACCTATAGCTACATATTTCCACAACCGCTACTAAAAAGTTTGATCTTTAGCAGCGGTCAGAGTGACTGATGTGGAAATTTATTTCACACATTTTTTTAGTAGTAAGTGTTTTGATTTAGCGTGTTTTGTATGTTTTATAGCTCGTTTGTCTAAGATTTTAAGTTTCTTTTACATTTATTTAATTCTTAGGAATTCTTGATGTTTGCAGGTATTTGTTGAAATTGAGCTAATGGGAAGAGAAAAATTTCTGGTTAAGCTAAGAGAGCAAATCCTAGTTGAACAAGTCTAGTAAAAAATAGAACATTGTTCAGTTTTTGGATTCTAACTGGAGCTACAGATTTCGGATTTAGGTGTCGTTTTTCTTGTTGGAAAGCTAAGATACAAACCTAAAACTTTTATGAAGAGTCCAAAACCCAATTTTGCAATTTTGGGCTTGTTTGGAAAAGGGTTTAAGTTTTGGTTTGGGTTTTAAATTTCAAATTTTAAGATTAAAATATTGTTTGTTGAAATGGTTTATTTGGTTGATTAAGACTTGGAATGATTTATATTTTATTAAATTAAATAATATTATTTTATAGTTATTATGATATTCAAATATAAAAATTAGAAAAAATATATAATTCAAAAAATAAGTAGAAAATGGGTTCAAAAAATAATTATTTGTATTTTCTGAATAAATCAAGATGCTGTAGTTAAATATATATATATATATATATATATTTTTTGAGCATGTTTTTTGCATATCTTAAAGTTGAAAGATTCGGCTGTAGCTTGTATGCATGTTTGTCCACCAACGAATGACCAGTGCTATCACTTCTAGTAGCACATCTCAATCAATATTCACAATAGATCCATTGGGGTCAAGGTATCTCCTAATTTATTATGTAATGTGCTATACATGGGGAGGAAGGGTGTTAGACGTGGGGGAGGAGCTTGTCACCCCTTTCTCCACGCATGAAGTCTCCCAAAGGACTACGTGAAGGAGAGGCTATAGCAATGGGGGATAGATGTGCATTACAACAAAGAGGATAGTTGCAATTGTGTTTGTTTGCGGAAGGCTACTGAGGAAAAACTCATGGGCATTCGTCAAAGATGTGCAGAGGACACACAAGATCTTGTTTTCTTTACACACAACGTGCATTGATGAAAACAAAACTTTGATAATGATTACATTTGTTAATTATTGTTAAATTTTTATTTATGAAAATTTTAATCAATTTTTTTTGAATTTATAGTTTTTTATTATTTTTGTAAAATTTTATAAAATTTTGCATGATTTTTATCTTATCTTTTTAATTTTATCATATTTTTATTAGTTTGATATTTTATCTATTTTTATATTTATAAAACCATTTTTTACTTATTTTTTGAATTATATGATTTTTCTGATTTTTTTTTTTTTATTTTTTATTTTTTGAATATCATAATAATAATATTATTATTTAATTTAATAAAACATAAATCATTCAAAATCTTAATCAACCAAACAAACCCTTACAACAAAAAATATTTTAATCTTAAAATTTGAAATTTGAAATTTAAAACCAAAAACAAAACTTAAACCCTTTTCCAAACAAGCCCTTTGAAGTTCAAAAGCTATAAAAAACGTAGAAGTCTAAATCTGTCCAGAAGTTTACTGCAACTCAGACACTATTTCGGTTTTGACATCTATCTGGAGTTCTAGAAGTTAGAAAAATACAAGCTTAGATGCGTTGGAAAGCTAAGAACGAGATCTAAAACTTTTGTGAAGGGTCAAACTCCAAATTATGTCTTTTTGATGCTCTAAATCCAGCTGGAATTTGGGTAATAAAATCAGCTTAGAATTTCGGATTTCAAATATATTTTCAAAATTTATAAGCAAATTTGTTTTAAAAATTTGAAAATACATTTTGTTTCAAAACACGAAAATATGATTGATTTAAAAATTTAAAAAACAAATTTGTTTTGAATTTTGAAAAGATCAGATCTTATTTTAAAATTCGAAAAGATAATTGATTTTAAAAAAATAGAAAACAGATCTAAGATGGTGTGTGCGTGTGAAATGACGTGAGTTAGTTTTTTTTTAAAAAAAAGTGGATGCTGCAGCTTTAAAAAGGATAGGTCGTGAAGGGTGAAGGGCTTATGTTCTTGAGTTTTTATTTTTCAGTTAATAATATTTTTCACGCATTAAAACTCTGTGATCGATGCTGCTATGCTGCTTTTCTATGGATTCTGCTTCTTAAGTTTAATGAAGTTTACTTAGAAGAAAAGGAGAAGATATTTAGAGGAGGAACGTCATCGTAGCTAAGAATTTTTGCAATTTCAGAATTTTTCTTCTTTCTCTAGTTTTTAGCTTTTGAATTATTATTAAGATGTTAAATTCGTTAAAGATATCGAACTTTTCTTGTTAGGTTTTTCTTCTATGAGTTAGTTTTCTTATTCTAGGGCTAGGACATAGTCATTTTTTTATATGATTTGAGTATGGATGTAATGAATATAATTTGTTAATTGCAATTTGATGATTTCGGTTTTCATTTTTGCAATTTACTAGCCATGAATTGCATGCTTAAGATGTTGAATGAAGTAACGAAAGTTGAAGTTTAATATTAGTTCGTGAATTCATCAAACCTCAGTAGTGTAATTTAGAAATAAATACACACTCTTGTGACCTATATCCAATAATTCCACAGAGCATAATGAATCTTTATAAATTTCTATGATCACGAAAGTAGACATATAATTAATATAGATATAGGTGTTATACCTTGAAAAAGTGTTAGCCCAAGGTTGTTCTTACAAACAATCCATTTTAATTTTGATGATAACAAAGTTTTCATACTCGTTCAAGTCTTTTAGTTTTTACATTGAAATTCCTTTCAAGAAAATTATGTTTTTAGAGTATCAAGGTTTCCTTATTCTAAAATCTCTCCAAGCATACTTGATCATCATTACACTTGCTAATTAATCATCTTTTATATTGTAAGTATTTTTTTATATTTATTAAATTGAAGTAGTTGTTTTTTTTTGTCTAAGTGTTGGAAGTGTCGACACATTGAGCCATAGTGTCGACACATTTCACTTACACCCAAGAGCCCAACTCCAAAATGCAAAAATTCACTGTTGACAGCATTTTCAGACTAAGTGTTCAATGTGTCGACACATTGAAGACTATGTGTCGACACATTGCACTGTCTCCCGAGAGAAAAATTTCAGGCCAAGTTTTAATGTGTCAGCACATACTATCAATGTGTCGACACATAGTGCGAAATTGCAGATATCCTGGAAACGACGTCAGATCATCCAAAATGTTTCAAAAAGTCTTTTAAACCCCTCCAACGGTAAAATGAAGCCACTTGATGACCGTTGAAGACCTAGGGGCTATAAGAAGAATGAGATGGAGAGAGAAGAAGTAGCTCGATCATCATCGCAACATCTAGAGAGAGAAAAAGCCAAGATCCAAAGATTTCATTTGTTGATTCCTCCAAGATCAAAGCTCCCATTGTTAAATCTTCTTCTCGTGCTATCCTTGACGATCTAGCCTCCAAAGAGAGAGAAGTTTCTTGAAGAAGAGACAGCACACTTGCAATCAATCGTGCCCTAACTTCTAGAGAGAGAAAGTGCTTTGAAGAAGAGGGAAGACCGCACCTACCAAGAAAGCTTGTGCTCCTACTTGCCAAACTTTAGGTTTCATTCAAGAATCTTGTCTTCTTGCACTTTATTGAGCTTTTCACTTGCTGATTTGGCTTAGAGAGCCATTCCTTATTGTACCCATTATTTGTAAAACACTTAAGTGTTGGGTGAACACTTGTCCTACTCGTGAGGGTAGAAGAAATCCCTTGGGTTTTGGGATTTGTGAGGAGTGTTGGGTAAACACTTGTCCTACTTGTGAGAGTAGAAGAAATCCCTTGGATTTTGGGATTTGTGAGAGAGTTGAAGCGTGAGCTCGAAAAACGCTTTGTAAAGGTTCCTTAGCACCCGGGAAGCTAAGGTGTATTTGCTATTTGGAGAATAGTGAAGGAAGCCCAAGGAAGTCAATAGCCTTGGGGGTGGACGTAGGCAAGTGTTGGCCGAACCACCTAAAATTACGGTGTTGTCTCTCTAACTCTATCTCTCTTACGTTTCAGTACATATTCATACTTGTGGAGATTTATGCTTTATGATTTATTGTTCTTCTTATTAAGAAGAATTAACATATTCAGATCTGCTCTTGTATTTGTAGAAATAGTATATTTTCCAGATCTGCATTTTTATTAAAAAGGGAAGACGTTTTTGATAAACCCAATTCACCCCCTTCTTGGATTGTTATTTAGACTCACAAAGAGGATATCACATAAAAAAAAGAATTCAGTCATTGTGATTAACAAAACATTAATACAAGCAATCATATTTAAACTCAATGAAAAGATTTAATTGATGAAATCCAAGCCCTATAAATCTTTAATATTTGATTTTTCAAGTTAAGAATTTGCAATATCCTCCTTGTGGAAACGATACTTTTTTTGCCCTATTTTACTTGTCACAACTGCTGCTAAAAAGATCGCCATTATAGGTATTTTTTTTTCGCTACAGGTTTTTTTAGCGGCGTTTGTGGAAAAAAAGAGAATAGAAAGGGAAAATTTCGCTGCTTGGTCTAGACGTTGTTCGCCAATTTGATTTTTTGATATTTAATGCGTATTGAAAATATTTATAGAGAAATAAAAAAATTAAAAATAATATTCTTTTTTTTCTACAATTAAAAATAATATTCGTTATGTTAGTTTTCTATTGCATTTTGAATAAAACAATAAAAAAATATTGAAAAAAAACTGCACTTATATGATTTTTAGTGGTTTTCAACCAATTTTATTTTTAGTCCTGGGCTGACATGGCAAGATGCTCTAACCTGGACGCTGAGGCTGACGTGGAAGCGGAGTCCATTAGTGAGACTGACGGAAGAGTAACAGAAGGACTATTTTTTGAAATGCTGGTAAACTGAGAGACTAAATTTTTCAATGTTAAAATCACAGGACTAAAAATGAAATGAGTATAAAACACAATGACTAAAAATCAAAATTCCCTAAATTTTTAGAAGAGGGTAGAGGCTCTCTTACCCTGGCCCATTCCCGAATAAAGTTAGGAAAGTCATGCTATTATATGCATAATGAAAGAAAAATTACGAGAAGAATTAATCACACAAAAATACTTATTCTAAGGTATTTAGGTAAGAATCTTTTTTATTTTCCATGACCCGAAAACCCATATCCATCCAAATCTGGATATTTAAAATATAAAACCAAAAAGAAAACAAAAAGAGTCGAATACTCAGTAAGCATTACACGAAAAGGAAAAATATATTGAAAAATTATTTTCTGTCTAAATTAACAAAAAATTTTAATAAATAATGCAAATATTTCAAGTCAATGGTCAAAAGGTGAAATATGATAAAAGTACTAATCTGGAGTCTAAAATGTACTTAGAACCTTTAATTAGTTGATAGAAAAAATATTCATCCGGAAATAAGAAGAAAAAGCGACGATGTTGATAATGACATCGAGGATTTTTCCCTACTGATTGACCATAAAATGAAATACCAATATATTTTATGCTCGTGGAGGTAGAGAAGCATGTCGTGTGCAGAAAAACCTAACAAATTTTGAATAGCTTTGCGGGCTCACGACCCAAAACACACGGTTGAGCTAGAATATCCGAACTTGTGAAGTGCTATTTAAGGGAGAATAACCAGCGTTACCTCCTGTAACTCAAGATGGCTCGCAAGTTGTCCACTACCCTTCTATTTTGTTTGATTGCATTTCTCGTCTTTGCTAATCATGTTGCGCCCCGAGAAATCATTGTGGTTCCTCAACACAGTGAGTAATTTCATTCAGTTTACTCTATTTTTTTTTTCTAAGCAATTTCACTCAATTAATTTATAACATAAGGAATCTTGCGATCTAAAAAACACTCTTCTAAAGCATAGATCTCAACGAATTGACTTTCAGAGAATCATTACCTATTGCCTTCTAGCATCCATTACCTTTATTTTAGGCTATTTTTATTTGTTTTGTTTTAAAAACCTTGTTTATCTCAACAAAGATTTGTCATCTAAACATTATTTTTAATCTTAAAACTATTGTCAACCTCTAATAAAATTTTCTATTTCGTCATTAATCTTATTTTTTTGTTACAAAAAGAAACATAAAGACCAAAACAACTTTCACAAAATTCTTAATAAAGATTTCCTCTAAAAAAAAATTTTCTTTTTTGTAAATTTATTTTACACCTTCCCAATCTTCAAAAGATACATCTCCAAAATTTTCATAATGATTATATAGAAAAAATTTATCATTTCAAATTAATTTAGCCCATTAGTTATTTATTTCAGTTCATTTGGTCTGTTTTGCAGAAGAGACGGATGTACAAATAGGCCGTATGCAGTACTCCTGGAGTACGAAAATGCTGGCAGATCCCGCGAGGGATTATCGTGCCTCTAACGAAAATTCGCCGCATCGGTAGAGCCGAGAGATGTGGAAATCAGTGGTGGCTTTGAGTTTTTTTTTTTTGTTCTTTTCTTCAATCTAAGGGGCGGTTTTGTGTGGTTATTTGGATTCATTCACGGCAAATAAAGAGAAACTCACCTGTTTTTATTTTCATATATTATCAATATGGCATCATCTATATTTTCTTCCTGGTCATGATAATATGTTAAGTGGTTGGACCGGTGTTAAAAAATAATAAAATTTATGATGACATGACATGCATTTATTGCAATAAGTGAAAAGCTCATGTTAGAACGTGTCGTTCTAACAAAGTTTTTCGAGACATAAAGCGTCATCCCAAAAAGTGTATTATCATTCGAACTTTACTTTTCTAAGAACAACACTGCGGATTTGAGTATCGAGATTTTCACATTCCTTCAAAACTGTTTATTGTCGTTCAAACATTTAGGAGATATGCCTTAGAAAGTAATTCTTCGTTCAAACGCTTGCAAACGCATGTTCGTATAGTTTTGAATATTGAACAGATCTACTTTAACACAAGTCTATCCCAAAAAGGTTTTTTTTTTTTGGGGGGTGGGGGGGGGGACAAAAAATTTCTTTCCCAAAAAACTTACTTATTTTTGTGGACGGATTTTTTGTTTCCCCACCCCCACCTCCCCCCCCCAAAAAAAAAAACGTAGAAAAAAAGAAGCTTTTGGGACTGTTTGAATTTCCATCCCAAAAACAACATTTTCACTTTCTTTTTGGGACGGATTTTAAAATCTATTACCAAAAAGTACTGTTTGGGACGAATTTTTTGTGTCCCAAAAAAATCAGTCCCGCGAAGTTAAATTTGTTGGAGTGGCACCAATGAATTTATTTATGTATCTAGTAAATAGTATCGAGTCATATTCCGATATTGTGTAACAATAAGGCTATTTGCTTGAAAATTGAGAAAGTGAGAAAACCATTAAAATGTTTTCTCTTTAATATCTCTTCTAGCCTTTCTAAAAATAAGGGTAAAGCATAAGTTATATATGATTGCAAGAAGAGACTTTGCCAGATGTTGTATTGACATTCAACAACATATTCCACCATTTACAAATATGGTCTGTGCAGTATGCTTGGTAACTTGGTCTTGTGGATAAACTCTACATTTTGATAACATGATAATCACGTCCGTAGACTTGCTGCAGCAAGTCTTCATTCGAAGATGGGTTGGTGGCGTTGTTCGATTATCGACTCCATTAATTTATATAGGCTGCTGCAAAGGTACTGCACATGTGATGGCGGTACCAACCCCCCCGGAAGTCTAATTAAAGCAAATTTATAAGGACAAGCGTTTACGGTCATGGTGATCAGTGGCGGCACCAGGAGTTTTTCATTTGAATATTCCAATTGGGTGGCAAGGAGAAGCTTTTGATTAGACAGCGACCTTTTCGTTCTCAGTGCCAGCCCAACCCCCCTCTCTTCTTTTTGGTCAAGTCGACGTTTCTGCCACTTACAAAGTGGTGGACTGTTGGCGCCAAGAAAAAAAAAGTGCTGTATTGGCCGTCCGCCTCTCTATTTTCCACTCAGCGGGTACCAACCCATCCGGAAGTCTAATGCAAGCAAAGGACAATAATTTTACAGGTCGAGAGTGGTGGCACAAGAGTTTGCCATTTTGATTTCAGTGGGATGACAAGATGGCAAGGAAGTAGCTTTTGATTGGACAACTATGTACTTTTAAGCCGAGCTATAATTGCCACTTGGCTGTAAGGGCGTTTGCTCTCAATATTTTGATAACATTTTTATTCATAGTGTAAGAATTACAAATGACCTCTGTTTAGCTATACCTAATTAGGATACAAAATAATAGCACTAATTATTATTTATAAAATAGTGCATGATTTCCTCTATCAACTTAAGAAATGGTTCCTAAATCAAGACAATTAATTAGAAAGATTACAAGAAAAGAATCTCTATAAGGCATGACTTGCTCAATCCCTCATCACAACAACAACATAAGGAAAGATTCCTATATTAATTTATATCCAGCAGATATGATCAAGTAATAATTTGGTAGATTTATTCACTAAAGTATTATCAACTTCTACATTCAAAAAGATTATGCACAATATTCCTTTGATCAACTCAAGAATTTTTCATAGTGATTAATGATTATTAAGCTCTTTGTACTTTTGAGGGGAGTCATAAGGAATTGCATTTTTTTTTTTGGCAAAGGTTTTTTCCCACTAAGTTTTCCTTTGAAATTAATACCACGACTTGTGAAATGTTATTTAACGGGGAAGGACCGTTTCCACCCATAACTGAAGATGGCTGGCTGTCAAGTAGTCCACTACCATTGTATTTTATTTGATTGCATTTTTCATCTTTCCTATAATGATGTTGCGCCCCGAGAAGTCACCGGAGTTCTTCAACATACTCGGTAATTTCGTATTAACTTATATCATCAGGAAATCTTGCAAGATCTGGTCTTCATTGTTTTACGGCCTTTTCATTACTTTTCTTTGGGTGGAACCCGCTTTTTATCTCTATTCCAATTTCTCTGATTATTTATTTCATTAATTGGCCTCTTTTGCAGAAGAGACGACTGTGAAAAATGGCAGTCATTCTGATCCATACAGTTCATATAGGTACTCGTCTGTTCAGGGCGGCTCTAAACGAAATTGGGGTCGTAAGCAAAAATTCAAAATAAAGCGTTTTGTAATAATTTATAAAATATTTATATATAAAATATTAATAAATTGTAGTTTAAGCTTATTTTTTTTTTAACTTTTTGAGATGTAAAATTACATCTCAAAATTATATATATCTAAGAGTTGTTAATATATCAATTTTAATTGAAAATACTTATAACGTTTTGAGATTGTATTAACTTTTCTATTTTTTTTTTTGTTGCTTTTTTAACTTTTTATATCTATATTCGTATTTTCTATTAGACATAATGGGCAAAACTATTTTAAACAAAAGTAATGAAAACTAAAATAAATACAAACACAAACTTAGAAAAAAAAACTACAGTATAAAATACAACAAATACAACTTAAATAAAATTAAACTAAGAGATGTTGAATAATAGCACCTCAAGCCTTAGCCACAAGTGATCTCCATCAAAAAAAGAGGTAAAAAATAAGAGTTGTGAAACACCAAGAAATATTAGACATAAAATAGAATGAATGAGAGGATTTTTTGGTATTTTTATTTAAGATAAAGACAAATAATTTCTCACATAATTTGGCGAGGACGTTATCCGTTAAGTCCTTTTAAATAATAAATCGATTAGGTTGCCAGTTTAAGTTTATTAAGTGTATGCAAGGGTAAAAATTCAACAGAGTAAGTGGTAGTTTTAAAGAGATATTAATATAAGAGTTTATAGGACTTTTCTTTTTAATCAATTGACAACTAATCTCCTTTAATGAAGGAGACTTTATAGGGCTCTTGACTAGTCTTTTAATTAAGGAGACTTTATAAACTACCTCAAAAAGTAAAGAGTTAATAGTTCCTTCAAATAAGGTGATTTAATAGGCCTATTTTTGGAATAATAAATTTAGTAAAACTCTATACAAATAAATTAATCATATAATTTTTTATGTTAAACTTTTTATTCTCTTAAGAAAAATTAAACATATTTTTAATAGGACCTACTAGTGAAAATTTAAAATTTGAGAGCCTTCGACAACTTCTTAGGTTGTCTATACCCAGAGTCGGCATTAGGTTAATTACCATATCTTACGAAACCCGAGGGGTCCTCACAATAATCAATAAACCACCTGGTAGCGGCCGGCCTCCCGGAAAACCCTGAGATGGATCATGCATGGATCACGGCAAATAGGAGAAACTCTCAGCAGTTTTCATTGCTATATATTGTCAATAGGGCATTATCGGTGTATCTGTTCACCCAAAGTCACCAAAAGTCCGTCAAGTAAATGGACATGAAAAATGATATGGGATATTTTTTGCACCTCTTAATTAACTACGGGTCTTGACACATTGTATTTCTTAATTATGGGATAAATATAAAAGCTTGAAAAACTTTTATATTTTCCTGGAATTAAGATTAATTAAACTAACATCCGGATTTGTTTGATTTTATTTCTGTTGAATTAGTAATATTAATGGCGTTAACTCTAAGCTTTGATAAAATTACCATAATCTTGCATATGAGTTTGCAATAAGGAACATTGTCAGGTGCATGGTGTATTGACATTCAAAATGGTCTGTGCAGTATGCTTGGAAAATATGTATATATGCATTCTGGTGTCTGGTGATGACGTAGTAGTAATAGTGACGTAATTGTATATTTGTTGACCTTTTTTGTGCAGTAATAATATTTATTGAACTATATGACTGAAAGAAGCAAAAAGAGACTCGCTGTAGAAATTTTGTTTGTCTTCTACTTTTCTTCCATGAAAACAATATGTACAGGACACATCAAGTGTTCAAAGAATCTAAACCAGAAGATCTATTGCTCATAAAAATGGGATGGAACAGAGTATTAATCCCAACCCACTTCGGCACAGTCTTGCTTGATGGACCGGCTCCTTAAATCTTGTAGGAAAGCATCTACACCCAAGAGCTCTTCAACTTTCTCCAATAGATCTACGGTGAAAAACGCACTCCCAGCACCCAATTGATTTAATTATAGTCTTAGCAACTTACCACTCAAAAAAAAGAAAAAAAAACATATAAGTGGGATTAAAATAAGTTAGCTCTAGTGCCATCTTCATCCCACGTGATACATGAAGCCAATTTTACATTAAGGCTCGAAGTGAGGGGTGTGTGGTGCTGCAGTATCGAAATACCAATTGAGAAATTCTCGACAGTTCTTCCATTGACTGGACTTGCAGCTCACGCGTGGTACAGTGGCAGAAAGAAGCCAAGCTGGCCACGGAAAAGAGATTTTCATCACTGCGGAAAATTATGAAAATCTCCTACCGTCCTACGAATCATTGCATATGCTAAATTTTTAATATTTATTGTTTCTAGTTTAGATATGCTAAAAATGTGAATGGTAGGGTTTTATGTGAATCCAAGGATAGAGTTAAATATACTTTGAAAAAGAAAAGAAAATTAGTAGAATGGAATTAATTCGTTTTTTGTAGCATTGATGTTGGGACATCCACAATAGTAAATGTAAACGTGGTAATCCAGAAGGAAATATTTGTCACTACATATAACCAGTATTGGACAATACATTTATAAGCAAGTATTTGTCACAAGTAGCTTAGAGACAAACTTCATCATAAAAATTTTAGAAGAGGGTAGAGGCTGTCTCACCCCGGTGCATTCCTGAATAGACCCGTAGATCCATCTCCACCAAAATCTGGATATTTAAAATATAAAAATAAAAACAAAAACAAAAAAAATTAGTCGAATACTCGGTAAGCATGATAATTATTTATCATGACAAATATTTTAGAAAATTATTTTCTGTCCAAAAAATAACAATTTTTTTTAACAAATAATGTAAAGTATTTGAAGTTAATAATTAAAAAATGAAATATGATAAAAGTAATAATTTGAAGTATAAAATGTTAGAACCTATAATTAATAGAAAATATATTCATCCGAAAAATAAAAATAAAAAGCGACGATGTTGATGATGAAAGTTTGTCTGCGGAAAATTAACTTACCAATTCTTTTTTTAGATCTCGAGAATTCTTCGATAATCTTCAGGTTCTTGTCGAACTCACAATCCCGAGATTCCACAATAGCAGCTCAAGTATTCTGCCTCTTTCCTCTCCACGCTCACAACTATCTTAGAATTTTCTCTGAGTCCTGATGGCCAACTCCTAGACTAACAATTAGTCCATGCCATTAATTAGGGCAGACTATTTCATAGCTATCCTTATATATGAAAACCTAACTGTGATAGTGCGTGAGATCGTTAGGGATCTCAAATCTCGACCGTAGGATCACATGGAAAAACTCTTTTTCCATTAACTCCCTTATATTCTTTTATTCCGAATTTTGGGCTTCTACTAATTGTAATCAAGTCCATCAACATATTACAATTCACCCCCGAGAATTTGAGATTGATTTATGAAATCTCTTTTGCTAACAATATTAACTTATTTATCCTTCCATCATTCTATATTCCACATGAGCCAATAGGATCAAAATAATATCACCGATTAAATCTCTAACTCATATAATTCTTAATTTCAATCTATAATTTGTTGAACTCCCAAATTCTTTCCAAAACAATTTATTAATTGCACTGGCCAGTGATTTTCCAGAGTTCAACCCCATACAGATTTAATGAATATACTATCTCGTTAAGAGACTGTGGATTCCTTATTGAGCATTTATACAAAACTATTTACTATATACAAGACCCAACTTTGTCTGGAATATTTGACCTATAAAGATCATCACCAAATGACTCGGTCAAAGCACAAGTATACAACAAACAATCCATATAAACCTCTCAGGTCTAAGGATACTATAAGTCGATTGTACCGAATATCATTCTCAACCATCAGTGATCACTTCTAGAAGTATTCATATTTGATCTCATTCAATGCATGTACTCTTACAGTGCATCCACTCGTTTGCTTAAGGTCACCATCTCAATGACGAAGTCCATCATTCTATTTAATAGAGGCACAACGAGTATAGACCTATATACATAAACATGTACCTTGGTCTAGAACAAACGTCAAGTAAACAAGGAACCGAAAAATCATATTCTCCTCTTTGATTCATTAATCATTGACATGACTTATCTACAATATCACTTAACAATAAAACTGTGTGACATCTTATGTCACAAAACAATATCCATAAAAAAATAAACATATGTGATAAACACAAAAGAAATAATCATCTTATAATCATCCTTAAATAAAAGTAGTTTTTAAGGCATACTTCTTACAGATGATGACATCCATGAATTTTCCCTTCTTGACCATAAAATGGAATACCATATTTTATGCTAGTGGAGGTAGAGAACATGTCTTGTGCAGAAAAACCAAACAAATGAATTTCTTTACGGGCTCACGACCCAAAATACACGGTTGGTTGTGCTAGCCAGAATATCCGGACTTGTGAAATGCTATTTAACGGAGAATGACCATCGTTGCCTCCTATAACTGAAGATGGCTACCAAGTTGTACACTGCCATTCTTTTTTGTTTGATTGCATTTCTCGTCTTTGCTAATGATGTTGCGCCCCGAAAAATCACGGTGGTTCCACAACACAGTGAGTAATTTCATTCAGTTTACTCTTTTTTTTCTTTTTTTTTTTTCTAAGCAATTTCACTCTATTAATTTATAAAATAAGAAATCTTGCGATCTCGTCTTCATAGTTTTCCCTTTTCATTATAATTTTTATGGGTGAAATTAAAAAAGGCCCTTCTAAAGCATAGATCTCAACGAATTGACTTTCAGAGAATCATTAGCTATTGCCTTCTAGCATCAATACCTTCATTTTAGGCTATATTTGTTTGTTTTTTTTTTTTGAAAAAAGAAAACTTGTTTATCTCAACAAAGATTTTTCATCTAAACATTATTTTTAATCTTAAAACTATTGTCAATCTCTAAAAACAAATTTTAAATCATCATTAATTTTATTTTTTGTAAATATATTGTATACTTGTCCAAAATTTACATAATAATTATATAGAAAAAATTTCTCATTTCAAATTAATTTAGCCCATTAGTTATTTCATTTGGCATGTTTTGCAGAAGAGACGGATATACAAATAGGCCGTATGCCGTACTACTGGAGTGCGGAACTGCTAGACAAACCTCCGAAGGATTATCGTGCCTCTAACGATAATCCGCCGGTTCGGTAGAACCCAGAGATGTGGAAATCAGTGGTGGCTTTGGATTTTTTTTTTCTTCAACCGAAGTTGGTGGTTTTGTTTTGTTATTTGGATCCATTCACGGCAAATAAGAGAAACTCACCGATTTTTATTTTCACATATTGTCAGTAGTGCATTATCTATATCTTCTTCCTTCTGGTTATGACAACACCGTGTTAGGTGGTTGGTCCAAGTCAGAATAAGTAATTTACGCAGAACTTCCCTCACGTAGTTCTGACTGTTTCTTAGGGACAACTGCCTTCAAGTCGATTTACGACACGGAGCAGGCCCATGAGGCGAGGACATGTTCTGTCGCGATTTACGGATGTCGAATACATGTTCTGTAATTGAAAAAGGCCTAGCTGATAACCCAGTCGGAGAGTCTTCTTTGTCCTTTCTTCTGAGTCTTTTTTAAACAAGTTCTTTTGTGGTGAGCTTGAGACCAGATTCACCATTTCATTTTAATTTTAATTAAATATAATACTTATGAAGTGTACTATTAAAGGAAAGTCCAATCCATACTTAAAGAGGAGTGCTAATGATAAATTTAAAGAGTTAAGTACCTACTTGGTCTTTTAGTTTTAACCTCTTTTTTAAAATGGTCCCCGGATTTTCAATCTGATCACAGTTATGAGTTTTTCACCAATGACTCGGAAGGTCTTGTCGTCACTTTTGGTTAAAAAAAAAAAAAAAGCTAACCGCCATGTGTCTCCTCTCATGATTCAACAATGCCACCTCATGCCCACAGCGCCAGCTCATTTAAAATCTCCAGGTCACCCATTTAAAAATGCCAACTCACATCCCACGTAATTAAAATCACCAAATAAGTGGTGAATCTCCCAAACCCCTATTTTCTTTCGATGCTCCCCCGAATCTCCAATTTTAAACCCTTGATACTCCCCCGAACACACATCTCATATAATACAAAGAATTAAGGGTGGAAAAAATATTCTAATCATAATTAGAAGTTCTAACTATTCGATTCCAGGTTTCGGTTCTAGTAAACCGCTTTACATACTGGAATCGGGCTTTTATTTTCCAAAACCGGAATCTGGTAATTATTATTTTTTAAAAGTGGGGCTGAAATGGAGAAAGGATTTTGTTTTTCAATATCCATAATTTTAGAATGTTGTAATTTAATTTTAGATTTTGGAATTTGGATAACTATTTTTATTGTAGATTTTATTGTCAATTTTGAATAAATGTTTATTTTACATTTTATTTAATGTTAATTTATGATGTATAACAAAAAATTTGGTTAAAAAAGCCAACATATGGGAGTATTTACCGGAATGGACCATTTCGGTTCCATCCGTTCCGGTACCCATCCTTAGAAAGAATATATCATAGTTCTTGAAGAACTATTGCTTTCTATTCTCTTAATTGTCTGCTTTTCTCCTGCTACGATTTCAACATTCATATTTTTATTTTCTCCTTAGTTTCATAACATTTTTAAATTTTCAAGCAAAAAATAGTAGATGGAATTCAAAAGTCATGACCAAAAATATAGTACCACCCTCTCATTTTCATCCCGGCACTTGAAAGTACTGGTAAATATTATATACACCTCATATTGGGGTTGGAGTACCTAAGATTCTAAATAGAAGGTTGATTTGATCCTAATGACATCTGAGTGTGCATCACATAAATTGACAGGATAAATCAAGGCTAAAAACTTTCTGTTTTACAAATTATGAGAAAAATAGAAATTGTTCTTGAATGTCAACGCTACTATAGCACAGTTGAAAGGTACGTCATCACAACTTAAAATTTATTTATTTATATTTTCTTTTAAAATTTTTGTTTTTAAAAATATCTATGACGAGGTGATTTTAGAACAAAAAGAAAGTATGCTTTCCATTTTGCACTCAAGATAATTACAATTTTTGTCACATTTTATCCTACAATTATTTGACTTGAGACAATAATTTTCACCATCTCTTAAAATTTGTTGTGATTTTGCACCAAAAAGGTGATTGTTTTATCTACGAAATGACGCTTTTATCTGCACAAAACTATTGCTGCAAAAAAGTGTGAGGATAAAATTATAATTCTACGTATTAAAAAATCAAATTAATATTTCCGTCCAAAATAATATAAATTTTTGAGAAATAGTGAAGAATATCTAAAGTCAATAGGGATTAGGGTTGAAATGTGAAACATTTTGGAGGGATATAAACAATATTCTCGGAAGCAGGAAAAAAAAGAGAAATAAAAACAACTAATTTAAAGCTTTACCCGGCTCAGAAGGCAAAATTCAATCTTGAGCCGGAGTACCACGACTTGTGTAATGTTATTTAAGGGTGTCCTTTCCACCCATGACTGAAGATGGCTATCAAGTTGTCCACTACCTTTGTATTTTATTTGATTGCATTTTTCTTCTTTGCTAATGATGTCGCTCCCCGAGAAATCACCACAGTTCTTCAACACCCCGAGTACGTAATTTCCTATTAACTTGTATCATCAGGAAATCTTGCACGATTTGGTCTTCATTTTTTTCCCTTTTCATTACTTTTCTTTATGTTGAACTCGCTTTTTGTTACCTCTATTTCAGTTTCTCCAATTATTAATTTCTTTTGGTCTCTTTTGCAGAAGAGACGACCGTGAAAAACGATCAATAAACCACCTGGCTGTGGCCGGCCTCCCGTACAGCCCTGAGATGGATCACGGCAAAATAGGAGAAACGCTCACTAGTTTTCATTGCTATATTTATCGGTATCTGTTCTTTTTTTTTTTTTTTAATTTATATCGGTATCTGTTCACCCAAGGTCACCCGAAGGTCAAGTCCATTAGCTTTGATTCTACGTGAATCTATCACTTGTCTCAAAATCTTAAACTATATATTAGGTTGAGGTAGATTTATTATTTGAATTAAATTTTTTACAATCCCTCACATGTGGGCCGGACTCTCCCCTAATTGGTGGATCCAACACTTGTTATAATATTTATTTGAAATATGGTGAAGTGCAGATCAAGTCCCAAACTCAGGAAGTTGGGGCCAATACCACGTAAACCTATCACTTATCCTAAAAAATTAGGCTGAGAGAAAAAAGATTCTCACATCTAAAGTTGAATGATATTTCACTTTTAACCTTGAATATCTGATATATATATCGATCGGAGTAATGTTAGTTAGTAAGAAACATTCATTACAATCTGAGTAAAGGAGGCTCAAGCTTAGAAAAAGACAAAAACAAGGCAAAAATAAGGAACTTCGTCAGATGTTGAATTGACATTCAACAGTATAATTCCACCATTTGCAAAATGGTCTGTGCAGTATGCTTGGAAAATATTGCTTGTGGGGGTAGAGAAACATGTCGTATGCAGAAAAAGGAACAAGTTCTTACGTGATGACTCATGAAAATGTTATTTAAGGGGGACTGACCGTTTCCTCCCATACCTCAAGATGTCTAACAAGTTCTCCACTTCCTTTGTATTTTATGTGATTACAATATTATTCCTCATCTTTGCTACTGATGTTGCGCCCCGAGAAATCACGGGGGTTCCTCAGCACAGTGAGTCATTTCATTCTCTTAATTTTTTTTTTTTCTAAGCAGTTGCACTCTATTAACTTATATCATAAGAAATCTTGTAATGAATCTCTTCTTTGTAGTTTTCCCTTTTCATTATTTCTGTAGGTGAAACATAAAAACGCTCTTCTAAACCATAGAGATTTCAACGAATCGACTTTCAGAGAATCATTGCCTTCTATCATCATTAATCTTATTTTCGTTACAAAAAATAACATCAACACCAAAACAACTTTCACAAAAATGTTTAATAAATATTTCCTCTAACAAAAATTTTCGTTGTAAATATATTCTATACCTACCCAATCTTCAAAAGAAAACCCAAAAGATACATGTTCAAAATTTTCGTAATGATTATATAGAAAAAATTTCTCATTTCAAATTAATTTCTCCTATTATTTATTTCATTTGGCTTGTTTTGCAGAAGAGACGGATGTACAAATAGGCCGTATGCCGTACTACTGGAGTGCGGAACTACTGGGCAGACCCCCGAGGGATGCACGTACATCTCACGATAAGTCGCCGCCGCCCTTTCGGGGCACGTAAAGCCCAGAGATGGAAATCAGTGGCTTTGAGTTTTTTTTTTTAACTGGTGGTTTTGTGTTGTTATTTGGATCTGCATTCACGACAAATCAGAGAAACTCACCGGTTTTTATTTTCATATATTGTCATATCTTCTTCCTTTTGGTCATAACACGAGGTTAGGTCGTTGGTCCAAGTCAGTATATAATTTACTCAAAATTTTGGGGTGAATAAAATTTTAAGATATTTATCGTGAGGAAGAATGTTAAATAATATAATTTGAAAATTTTAGTATCAATTTGGTCCCTTCAAATAGTTCCTTAATTTTCAATCAGTCGTGAGTTTTTCCACCAATGACACAGAATGTCCTGTTGTCACTTTCAGTTCAAAAAACAGCTAAACAAATATCCACGGCGAATTAAATCACGCCACGCGTCTCTTCCCATGACTCAGCAATGCTACCTCATGCACAGCGCCAGCTTACTTAATGTCTCCAGGTCACCCATTTAAAAATGTCAGCTTAATTAAAATCACCAAATAAGTTGTGAATCTCCCAAACCATGGATGCTCCCCTAAACACACATCTCGTTTGTGACCTAGGTCTCAACAACATTCGTGCCGAAACTTCGCAAATTGGTAAAGCTGACTGAAATAAGGGTCCCTTTGTTTCGTTGTAAAGTACTTTTTTTTTTTTGTAAAGCAGTTTCTAATACATTAAGTTTAAGTAAAGTATTATAATTTTCAATGTTTGGTTGCTATCTTAAATATATTTTTTAAAAAAATATATTTTTTGTTTGCCTTAGGTTGTATTTTTTGTAATCTTATATGATTCATAAATTTAATCTTAACATTAATTTGAAATAAAATTCAATCAAATGATATATGGAACTGAAATTTCAAGTAAATTGCAAATTTTCTGCTTTCAATTCTATTTTTTTAAAATGGATTGCTATGTGGGATTTTTTTTCAAGTAAATTGCAAATTTTTCTTCTTTCAATTCTAGAAAATTTTCATAGTAGATTGCAATTTACTTGAAAAAAAAAAAAGAACAGATAAATCGTCAATTATAGTAGCAGTTGCAAGTCAAATACACATCTTGAGGTCACAAAAACACAAACTTTGGCACCAACCTAACAACCCAGGAGCCCTAAGTGACCAAAATCCACAAATTATCCAAACTAAGAAGCACTTCGAGGTCAAACTCCCTTGTTTGATATGTCAAAGACTCATTTGACCCGCCAATCCAACAACATATTACTAGAATCTTAACCTTACAAACCCAATGCCTAGCAAACATATTACTAGCGTCAGCAAGGGGATAAAATTCTCCGGTCAAATTCTTCAAACAAAGATAGCATTGCCAACAGGCTAATGAAATGAACTCGAACTTCGATGAGGCATTTCTACAAACACTTTGCTTTCTAGCTAACACAAGAAGATAGAAACTGAGGCACAACCCTATTTGTTATACCAAGGGTCTAGATCTAGACGACAATCCACTATTTTTATGTAGAGAAACAACTAAAGTATGGATGTCTTACCTAATATGTGCTCACACCCCTAAATGTTGAGAGCTGAAACGATTCAAAACAGGAAGAAATAGATGAATTTCCTTTAGATATGTGAGTCTAAATAACAACCCAAAGAGGGGGGTGAATTGGGTTTATCAAAAACTTAGTCCTTTTTCAATAAAAACACAGATCTGAAAAATACCCATTTTTAACAATTAAAAATGTAGATCTGAATGAGTATAATGCTAAACAAAATATAAGCAATAATGATAAAGCATAAATCACTACAAATATGGATATGGAACAAAAATACGAGAGATAGAGTTAGAGAGACAACACCGTAATTTTAGGTGGTTCGGCCAACTCTTGCCTACGTCCACCCCCAAGGCTATTGACTTCCTTGGGCTTCCTTCACTATTCTCCAAATAGCAAATACACCTTAGCTTTCCGGGTGCTAAGGAACCTTTACAAAGCGTTTTTTGAGCTCACGCTTCAACTCTCTCACAAATCTCAAAATCCAAGGGATTCTTCTACTCTCACAAGTAGGACAAGTGTTTTCCCAACACTCAAATGTTTTACAATAGATGGGTACAATAAAGAATGGCTCACTAAGCCGAATATGCAAGTGGAAAGCTCACAACGTGTGGAATGGCTCTCTAAGCCAAATCAGCAAGTGAAAAGCTCAATAGAGTGCAAGAAGACAAGATTCTCAAAGGAAAGCTAAAGTTTGGTAGGTGGATGCACAAGCTTTCTTGGTAGATGCGGTTTTCCCTCTTCTTCAAAGCATTTTCTCTCTCTAGAAATTAGGGCAAGTGTATTGTCTCTTCTTCAAGAAATCTCTCTATCTTTGAAGGCTAGGTCGTCAATGAAGAGCAAGAGAAGAAGATTCAACAATGAAAGCTTTTGTCTTGAACGAATCAACAAGTAATTTCTTTGGATCTAGCTTTCTCTCTCTTTGGAAGGATAGATTTTGAATGATGATGCAAATCCCCTACTTCTCTCTCCATCTCATTCTTCTTATAGCCCCTAGGTCTTCAACGGTCATCAAGTAGCTTTATTGTACCGTTGGAGGGGTTCCAAAGTCTTTTTAACCATTTTGGATGATCTGGCGTCGTTCAGGATTTCTGCAAAATTGCAATGTGTTGACACATTGATGGTATGTGCTGACACATTAAAACTTGGCCTGAAATTTTGCTCTCGCAGTGCAATGTGTCGACACATGTGCTGACACATTAAATTTGGCCTGGAAACATGCTCTTGACAGTGCAATGTGTCGACACATTGTATGTGCGACACATTCAATGCTGGAGAGAAAATTTAGCCTCTTGAAAGTGTCCAATCCATTCCAACACTTCTTTAAACACCTACAATATGAAAAATTGATCTTATCAACTTGTGTAATGGTGTTCAAGTGCACTTAGAAATATTTTTGTGAGATAACCTCTATCCTTTGAAATATATCTTAGAAAATAGTGATTGACAATGTAAAATCTAAAATCCTTCAAAACTTAGAGTGTTTGTTATCATCAAAATCAATTATGGATTGTTTGCAAAACAACCTTGGGCTAACAAGATGCACAAAGAGAGTGAGATTGGGAGAGCTCCGAAAGGAAAGTGTTCAAGAGAGTGAGAGAAAGGACTAGTCATGGAAGAGAATGTGAGAGCCTTCAAGCTAGTGAGATTGAAGAGTGGCCTTTTTTATTTTGGGAGAACAGTCGAGTGAGATCGGAAGAGGCTGGGAAATAAGTTTCGTCACTTTTGAAAAAGAAACCGCTTTTCGGAAAGTAGGAGGTTATATTTTACGTTTGATCGAATCTAGTTTTCATTGACTGTGCTTTCATGGAGCATCCAAACACCGGAAAGTAAGTAAAACGCTTTACAAAAATAAGAATATAGTGAAACAAACATGAACAAGACGATTTAAGACCCAAAACAATAGTAGCCGAACCTAGAGCGGGTGAATAGGTTCTACAAATTTTCTTTCAACTTTTTGCACTTTAATAAATTTCTACACTAGCTTCACAAGTACAAATCAGCAATTTCAAAATGAAAATAACTACGACGAGATTTATTATGCGGAATATAAATCATACACATCAGAATCTCTATCATAGATTCTTTATAGCCAAGAACAGTTCTCAATTCTCAGTTGTTGTTAAAAGATTATTAATAATTAATCAAGAACACAATTAACTTAACAATCACCACAAAAAGACACCAATCTTTGGTTACGAAGAGAAAATCTCTTGGAAACAAATTCCAAGAGACAAAAACTCTACGAGCCTGTAGGCCGGGAAAAGATATCACTAGCTTTTTAAACTCGAAATACAAGATGATCCATAGACTCAAGAATACCCAAATTCCTAATCTAACACACTTGATTTCTTACCCAGAATATAATATACAGATCTGCAACTAGCATAGAGTGGGAACCTCTCATCCAATCAAAAAGCTTAGACACTTTATCTCACTGTTCATGGCTCGTTGTCCTCCATGTGAACTCACACCAATAGCAACTCAAGAATAGGGCACTCGTGACCTCCAAGATTTCCAGCAACTCCGAAGATCTTGAATTTCTTTTAGGGAAAAGTATAGTGATTAAATCTAGAACTAAGAACCTAAAGAGAGGCGATAGATCTCAAGGTTTCATCCTTAGTTCACACACAAAAAGCTCATAAAAATAATAGAGGCTCTTTGAGAGGG
The DNA here is from genome assembly GCA_003952965.2 of Morella rubra. Classification (NCBI taxonomy): domain Eukaryota; kingdom Viridiplantae; phylum Streptophyta; class Magnoliopsida; order Fagales; family Myricaceae; genus Morella; species Morella rubra. The sequence continues at coordinate 21,258,587 of CM025852.1, forward strand.
TTTTTCAATGAAGGCACAATTTCTGAATTTTTCTAAGTGAATGAACAATGAGAAAATATTAGGGTTATATACTGAGGGTAATGCATGGTATAATAAGGAAGGTTTTAGACCATCTTGGCCTTCTTGACGTCCAAAAATCAGTTAGAGTCGTTCTAACTAAAATCTGTTACAGCAATTATATAAGTCGCGATTTTGTCAAACTTGCATCTGACTTGAATTTTCTCAGGAAAAAAGTAACGTCTACTTCTCGTGTTAACTAATCCTGTACTTATTCCAATCAAACTTGAAACCCAAAAAGATATGTCCATAGTGTGTATTTGAACTACTATCTTCAGTTCTTCATAAGTCAACTAAGATTATACACTTAGAAAAGGACCCTAAAAAGAATGAACCATAATCTTAACTCTAAGTATTGATTAAATTACCATAATCTTATCTGTGATTATTGCAGGAAGGAACTTTGTCAGGTGCATGTATTGACATTCAACAGTATAATTACACCATTTACAAAATGGTCTGTGCAGTATAATTCCACCATTTACGGTCACGAGTGGCGGCACAGGAGTTCTTCATTTGATGGATGGCAAGGAGGAGCTTTTGAAATGATTTGACGAGGACGCTTATATTCTCGGTGCCAGCCTAAACCCACACCCTCTTGAAAGAAGCCAAGCTGGCCACGGAAAAGAGATTTTCATTCCTGTAGAAAATGAAAATTTCATAAGAAATCACTGCATATACTATTTTTTGTTTTTAGTTTAGATATGCTAGAAATGCGAACGGTATAGTTTTATATAAATCTCAAGGATAGAGTTAAATATACTATGACGTAGAATGAAATTAATTCGTTTTAGAAAAATATTGTAGGCATTAATGTTGGGACATCCACAATCGTAAATGTGAACTTGTTAATTCAAAAGGAAATATTTGTCAGTACTACATATAATCAGTATTGGACAATACATTTAGAAGCAAGTATTTGTCATAAATGTGTAGAATCTCAAGCCTAGTCAGCAGAATACCGCCAGGGCTGCTCTTGAATTAATGATGTCGTTGGGCAATTATAAAGTTACAAAAAATTAAATACAATACAAGCAGTACTTTTGAATTCCTCGCGACGAGGACTAGTATATAAAATAAGTTTAATACTTGCGTCAAGAGTCAAAGATAAACAACGGTGGAATGATATAGCACTTGCACTTAAATGTCTTCATCAATTTCCAAACACTCGTTGAAAAGAGATGGTATCAATTAAGGGTGAACAGAAGTGGGCCGAAACCGACCAGGCCAACCCAAACCTATTGAAACCAATTGGGCCCGGCTGGTTTTGGGCCAGTTCGGTTCGGCCACACTTGCTATAAATTTCCTCTCTCTCTCTCTAATTGTTATTTCACTGGACACTGTGTGCTTGTCTTTTATTTCGATCTGTGCTTGTTAATTTCTATATGTGCTTTGAAACCTTCATACATTTTAAAAAAAAAAAAATTAGGGCTGAAAACATTCGAATTTGGGCTTTAAAAAATACCTAGAAAATTTATGCTCATTTTAGGCCTAAATCGACCGAACCGGGCCGACCACCGAACCTGGTCGACCTGGCTAGTTCTCCCAACCGACGGTTCGGCCGTAGGTTGGGATTATATGATAATCGAACAAGTCAATTCGATTCTCGATTTGGGCCCTAGTATCAATGTGACAGTTTATGAACACTAATTAAGTCTCACCGGGTAGTGGACAACTTGATAGCCATCTTCAGTTATGGGTGGAAACGGTCCTTCCCCATGAAGCGCTAGGCTTAAAATTACATAGTTGTCAGTCGATGATAAGAAGTCAAAACTCACGGTTTTTTTTTTAAAAAAAAAAATCAGAACCACAAAACTTTATTAAATGAATAGCAAAACCAGCAACAAAAAAATTAAGTGAGATCAGTCCTAGCGAAAATCTAAAAAAGATTCGAAAAAAGCTTGAAAACAGCGGGGTGACCTCCAAAATTAATTGGAGAGACAACCCAATGAGTAAGGTGGTGCGCAACACAATTAGTACCTCAATTGACAAAATTAAAAGCACAGAAACGAAAATCAGCAGCACAACGCGCAAGCAAAAGCACTCACGGTTTGACAAGGGAACAATATTGACTTGACCAAAAGAAGAGACTGACCGGGGTTGGGTTGGCAGTGAGAACAAAAAGTTCTTTATCCAATCAAAAGCAACTTCTTGCCATCCAACTAGAATCAAATGAGAAACTCTTGTCCCGCTTCTCCTCGTGACATGTTAAATTCTTGTTCTTTGTCTCCAGGTTCATTAGTACTCTTCCGGGTGGGTTGGTACGTACGTACTAATTTACACACGGAAAAGAGCTAGAGAGGCGGACGACCAACACTCTACTTTATAAATGGTGGAATACTCCTAACGCGCGCGCTTGTCCTTTGCTTTCATAAGACTTCCGGGTGGGTTGGTAGCCGCTTCAAGGAAAACAGATAGCCAGATAGGCATGCAGATAACCAGTGCAAAGACACTTTTATATTAACCTCCTAGTCCTTACAGTCAAAGTGGAGTCAATGATCATGATGAGATCCTGCCCTTTGTATTTTCCACCATAAGTGCACTAGTCTATGTGAAAACTTGAGTTGATAATCGAACAACCCCACTAACCCATCTTCAAATGGAGTCTTACTAGCTACAGGAAGTCTACGGACGTGATTATCATGTGATCAAAATCTCGATCGAGTTTATAATCCACAAGCCGTATTCTCCAAGCATGCTGCAAATTAGACCATATTCGTAAATTAATGGTGGAATTATACCGTTGAATGTCAATGTATACAACATCTGACGAAGTTCCTTATTGCAATCATATACAAGATCATGTTTGGAAACTAAAAATTTCTCTCCATTCCAAAATTTTTCATTTGCAAATATAACTTATTCAAAATTTTGGTCAAAATAATAATAATAAAATAACTTTAAAATAATCTCTCTCCTTGTTAAATCATCTTTTTTTAATTACAATAAACATAAAAAAGTAACTTAAATAATTTTTTTTCACTTTTTCACAAATTTCATAAAATTCTACATTTTCACTACTTTCTCTCAAAATCTAATAAAATTCTAATCCATCTCAATTTTTACAACATTCGTTTGAGTCAAATATAAAACTCTAGATTTTCTATGTACCGGATAAAGTGGCAGGTTGGTCATCTGCCTCACTATTTTCCATGTAGCAAGTCCAACCGACCTAGAAGTCTAATGCAATCAAAAGAGTACTAGAATTTATAGATCAAGATCCTCTGCAATTTTCTGTCTGAATTACACTATGCAATTCGGAAAAATATAAATCAAGTGGATCTCATTGTAGAGCACATGCTATCCAAAACTATACATGCGTAACATTAAATAGTGTATGATCCACCTATTATGTCTATTCTCTCCAAATTGTACTATACAATTAAGACAAACAATTACAAAAGATTCTAATCCAGAATTTACAGTTCATGAGTGGCGGTACAAGAGTTTCTCATTTGATTCCTGTTGGGTGGCAAGGAGTAGCTTTTGATTCGAAAACAGGGGGGCTTAAGGGGTAGGAAGCCTAGGGCCTTCAGGCAGCCCACCCCTCCAAAGGCCTCATAAATTTTATGAATTATCACATTTAAATTTTGTACTAACGCATGTAATTATAAATAGTGGGTCTTGATTAATGAAAATCATGACCCATTAGTTTGTTGATCGTCTTATCTTTGTTTGGAAACAATAAATCAATTTATATTTTACAGAGCCAAGAACTCCAACGTGAATATAGGCCCAATTAATGTCTAACAACAGCATTGAATGTGGATCTTAATTTATAAAATCATTAAGAGATCTACTCTATTATCATTTTTGGAAACCATAGTGAACGCAATCATGCATGATAAACACGATAATATATTTATGTCTCAAATATATATTTTATACATCCATACATTTAGAATTGGATAGAAAATTAGCTCTCAGTAATCTTATTTTAACTATAATCTATTCACAATAGATAATTATTTTAATTACATATTCATCTGGTAAATAATTTTATATTTATTGAGATAGAAGAATACTTTTTAAATAACATTACGGTTGCTTTTATGTTTAACACTAAGATACATTATATTATTACATTAAATTAAAAAAATTTCAAAAGGCCTAAATTTAAATTTTCGCCTAAGGCCTCAACTCATGTTGAGCCGCCCCTGACTGGACATCCACCTTTTTATTCTCAGTGCAGCCCAACCCCACTCTTTTCTTTCGGCCAAGCCAATGTCCCTTCCGTACGTCGACCGTGTTGGTTTTGACTTGCCACTGTCAATTGAAAATTTGAAAACTACGTACTGGAGGGGCAAAATTGTTCGAAGCATGCCAGAAGTCTCTTCATTGGAGATTACTCAAAAAGACTCTGGGTCAAATCAAATTGGTCCCTCTGACAAAGGAGAGCAGCCTGCACAAATCGACCCAATGGCTCTGATTAACTGAACACCGGCCTTTGGTAAAGCAGGCCCCAGCAGTTGATGAGGCTTTGGGCCCCAGTCATGTGCTTTCAAGCCCGGCGAAGGGCTCTGTGTTTTGTCTGGTGGCCCAGCCCAGTTCAAAAGGAGTGAAACGTTTGGGGGAGATGGATTTTGAAATTCCACAAGCCTCGAAGAAAAACGGAACCCTCTTACTCCTCTTCTCAGTGAACCCGAGGAGTCTCTTGCTACTCTGTCCGTCCATGGTATATCTGAAGCAAGTGGGATACCACGACCGAGGAAGATCGTTCCAAAGGAAAGAAGAAAACACTGGTGGATAATAAGTGCAAGAAGAGTGCAGGTGTTTCTTAACCATATGAGCCCCCACCCCAACCACGAGGTTTATATCATTGAATTGCCGAGGTTTATGGAGACCCACATTACAACGAGCCCTTCGGCTACCGGTGAGAGAGGTAGACCCTATGAGCATCTTTTTTGAAAATTTCACTGGTTTAGACCCAATTGACTCTTAGAGGGTGAGTATTATGTATTTCTCAATCAAAACTCTATGAGATAGTTGAACACATTCAAAATCTATGGAGTCTAGATCCGAACAAATACCAATTCAATCAACAAAATAGTATGCGAAAAACTAAATCAAATTCAAATCACAAAAAGAGATGAAATTTTGTTAACGAAGTGAAAAATTGTGGAGGGCGTTGTTGTGTCCGGGGTGCCAGCACTTTTTAGTAGTGCATAACCATGCAACATGTAAGATGTAATAAGTTCAGCATAACCAGGCAACTAAAATATGGAAAACCATACTGATTGGGTATATTCCTACCGTAAGATTTCCAAAATTACTTGTATCCGAGGATTGTCGAACTTATTATGTTGTTGAAAAGAGGGAGAGATTGCCAATTCCATCTGAACTGACTCTTTTCATGAGATTGCTTGGCTTTGCTTTTCTGGTATGTTAGCGATTAAACAACTTGGATAATCATTTAGAATGACGGGACTGGTTCCCAACCCAAACAAACCAAGAACAAGGATCCATTGGATTCCATGGAAGCCAGATCAATACTTCACTGGTGTGATGATTCTGCCACCAAACTACGTATATGACACCAACTTAACTGTTTATCTAATTCTGTTACTGTTTGATTACCAAACCAATAGTGGAAAGTGGTGATGTGTGTGCCTGGCACCTAACAAATGCTAAATGCTAAGGCTTCTTGGACCCTTTTGAAGCTGTATCCCCTTTTCAAACTGCAAAAACCAACGCACAGATAAAACTTTCCATAGAAAACAGGAGAAAATTAGAGAAAAAGGGAGAAGCAGAATAAGCAAAATGACTCGACTATTAAAGGAACATCGGCAACCACTTTTAAGGTCGGACAAATTTTAAACTGTTTTCTCTTCTCCCCTAATGCAGCCAATTCAAGCAAAAAATCATCCCGAGGGAGTCGGATCGTTGCACCGATCGTCTTTCATCCGGTAGAAGCCATCGTCACCATGAGCAGCGTCGCATCGTGTCCCGACCCTTGTGGTCGTTTTTTGTGTGTTGTAACCCGGCCCTTGAGGTCGGTATGTATTGTGATCTTATATTCATGGCCGGTTTGTATGGTGTCTCAACCCTCGTGGGCAGCTTGTGGTTGTCTTACAGCCCTTGGGGCTGTTTATAACCCCAACACTTGTGGCCGGATTGATTCCGAATCTTTGAATTTGGCATATTGTAGGGCCTCTGGTCCTTTGTTAATCTTTTCCAACCTTTGGTGGGCTTTGTTGTGTCTATGGTTGTCGGTGCTTTCATTACTAGCTCATATAGGTCTCGGTAGTTACGTCTATTGTTATCGACCACCACTCTCCTCTTCTCAGCATGAAGCATTTACTTGATCTCTTTTTGGGATCCTGTTAGTTTTTTTTTAACAGTCAGGTTAAAGTTAGGTCATATGTAGGTTTGTCCAATTATGGTTCTAACTTTAAAAATACAGGCATTAAAAAAAAAAAAAAAAAAAAAAAACATCGGCAACCATTTAATTTCGGACAAATTTGGTTCTGAACGTTTTTACCGATTCAGCTATCAATGGACATATGGCGAAGATAATCGATCGGCCTGATAATCAATATTCAAAATAAAAGGAAACAATTTTCTTGTTAACTCATTCAACAGGCATCTGAAACCGACACAAGGGGCAGAGGTTACTCTTCCTCAGCCAATTGGCAATACAATCTCGATGATAGACATGCGAGCAAGGCATGTGAGTAGCTTCCGACCCCGTCAGAATATCTTCCAAGCATACGACGCAGGGCGTTGTACCACCTTCTACTTCGACCTTCTCCAATGCCTCAATGGATGATTTGCTTGCGCAGACCAGGCTGGCTGTGAACTCCCAGTCATCCATGGATTCCCTTAAAGCTTCAGAAAGTTCGTCGTGCATGCCTTGTATAACAACAGTAAGAGCCACCACCATTGGAATAGTCTTGCGGTACATGTTGTCAGCCTCCCTGGCTAGCTCACGAGCAAAAGTTGAAATCTTTTGGATCATGAACGGCTGAACACTGATGGGGACGTCCATCAGGGAAAGCATACTGGATATCATCGACCACGACGTACTGTTCATTATTAACAGGTCCCGTCGTATAATGAAAACTTCATAGCTAGTGGGGCTTGTGACGCTCTGGCTATTATCTCCCCCCATTGATTCGAAGTTGAAAAATACTTCAATAAAGAAGGCAGGGTCTGGGGAAACACTATCTGGTTCGTTGAAGTAGTCTGGCTGCCATGCCCCGCAACGATGAACAAAGGGTGTGATGCTTGACATCTTGATGAAGAAGAACAAGAATTACAGAGGAAAACAGCAAAAAGAGTACAAGGTTGCTTACTATTTATGTTTTCCTTTTGTTTTCTAGGTCTTAATATTGTGTTAAAAGAAGCAAGCTACAAATTAGTTTCAGGAAAGGAGTGACTTCGAAGCTAAACAAAAGAGTCGCTCTATGACCGCCAGAAGACGTACAAAGACTAGGGCTGTTCA